>JAPFFP010000001.1:28286851-28314304 GCA_026153255.1 Solanum medicagineum
TTCCGAGTGAAGCAATCCAAAGTTCTATGGTTCAAAGGAAGTGAAACCGAAGACTCACTTCATCAATTTGAATTTAGTCAGTTTCTTTGCTTTCGCAGTGCAAAACGGAGAAGATAAATAGAGAGAGAAATCGAATGATTTTGTGGTTTCTTTGTTTTTAGTCGATTGTTACTGTAGAGAAAGGAAGAGAGAGGAGGGAAAAGGCGAAAGGCATTTCTTTTTGAAAAACAGATGGAATATGAAGTAGAATTACAAAATCATCCTTCTAATTTCTAGAAATCTTCTTTATTTTAATTTGTTTTTAAAATTCTCGACTTTTGGTAGAAAGGAAAAATTTCTGTCATAAAGAATTTGGCTTTATAAAATAAAGTAATGAAGAGATTAGAGACTTACAAGTTACTTAGTGCAAGTATTATACACTAATTTCTATGGAGTCTAGACTAGACAACAATAACTACAAGTCTCAATGTTAAACAAGTTGGGATTGACTATATGAATCTTACTTTCGTCATTTAAGCTCATGTCAAAGTCCATATGTTGAGTTGATGATCGTCTCGGGAGATTTTCTAGTCTTCTGGATGGGTAACTTTATCATCTCAGCAATTTAAGACACCATGATTACTTCAGGAAAGTCCACAAGTAGTTAATTTCATAGTTTAGCTACCCCTTCCATGATTCCATCTAAAACTGATAATGCTTTGCCTTCAAGGATCCAGTAAATTTTAAAGTGCGAAAAAAATTACATAGAATACTATAGAAGCCAACAAATTGGAACAGGATATCTTATAAATGCACAGATCAAAAAACACAATGATCTATCAAGCAAATCTTATGGCAAAGCTGTACCACTCTACTAAGGCATGGGATGGGGATTGAGCAAGAGAATATATAGCTCATGACAGTAGGCAAGATGCATACACTGTAATTATAATCAAGGAGGGAAAAGAACAGAAGAAATCTATATCAAGGGCATACTCATGGAATTTTATGAGATCTCTAACATCATTAAGAAGAATACAAGGACTTCCTATTGCTACTTCTCGCGACCTTTTTCAGAGGACTCCACACCAATTGCTTCTTTAATGCAACTACTGTTGGATGCTTGGGTCTCCATGAGCTTGGTGCTTGTGAAGGAGGACTTCCCATGAATTTACTGCTTTGTGAACCATTTGGGGTTGCCCCTACAGGTGTTGCAGCAATAGAAGATTCCTTTGCCTGCGCTATTGGAGAAAGCATTCTCGATGTACGCCACATTCTTTGTGGATCCCAGACAAACGATTGCCGACCAATGAACCGGTCATTCCTTGGTCGAGCAGCGGAGTTATTGAAAGTTGACATGCTAGACTCAGGGCGAAGGGTTGCAATAGAAGCCCGTCTTTTGGGCTGCAAAACCTGGTTTGTTCCTTGAGGTTGTGGCCTGACTGCAACAATAGATCCTCGCCTCGGTTTCAGAATTGCCTTTGTCATTGATGTTCTTTCTATATTTTCCTTGTCATGTGATGACGCCGCTGGCACAAAGGACTTCCTAGCTTTTGCAGGAGCACGAGCAAGAGGGGATGGAGGGAGAACAAAATTGCTGATTTTTCTCAGTGGCAATCTCAGTGCTTTTGAAGGAGCCAATGGTGGTTTCTTCTCTGTTGTAATCTTCTGTGCTTGGCTTAAATTTGATGAGGTTGTGAACTCACGAGGAACTCCAGCTAAAGCCTTGCTTTCCTGTTTTAGACGCATTTTCCTCTCGTCTGCCAATTGGTTTTCAAGATCACGAACCTGTTGCGAGATTGAAAAGGCTTAGCTCTTACAGAATCAAGACTTGGAAAAGCTTAGACTAAAATGTGGCTACAGTGTAAATGTGAAAGTACCAGAAAGTCTAAAGAAATGCCATTGGAAGAAGGAAGCAACTACTCTCTTTCCTACCTTATCCTGAAGGCTTCTGTACGCCTGTTCTCTATTAGTAAGTCTCAGCTGCAGAGACTGCAAACTGTCTTGCAATTTCTTGGTTTCCCTCTCATCATGCTTTTTTTTTTCTGCCTGTTGGTGGACATTACAGCTTTCATTAGCTGGATAACATATTTGATGGACACAAATGTTCATTGAAAGAGGTTAGTTTATAACTACCAGTAGTTTATGCTTCAAGAGCTCTGCAAGGTCTGTCTGTTTGCGAGCAGGGCCATGCTCAACTCCTCGAACTCGACTTGCAAAATTCAGCGAGCATAGAGTTTCTCCCAAATCTGTGTTATTAGGGCTGATTTGGACAAACATGACTGCTTTGCAATCTCCTCCTGCATTTCATGTTCCAGTAACGGAAAAACAATCATGAGATATTTTGGTTAATCAATGAAAATGATTAGCGATCATGTTAAGAGGAACAGCATGTTGTCCCATTGTATCAAATTAATCTGGAATTTAAGCTGATAGTTTAATATATTGAAGGGACTCCAACTCTTATCACAAAATTCAGAATTAGATGCTTTAAAGAGTCTTACCCAGAGAGCTCTGCAGCATATGTGTGAGCTTTGAATTCCTGTTGTGCAGAGGGACCAATGTTATTTAATTGAAACATAGTCCTAAATGGAGTTATCACATGCCCCAATGGAAGGAGAAATACCTGTATGGAATATGAGATGTCTTAGAGGCTAGTGCAGATATGACATCCCCAAGTGCAGACAATGACTTGTTTATGAATTGTGACTCTTTCAACCTCTCGCCTTCAACTGCTATTCGTCCCACACGCTCACTGCCAGCAAGGTCAACAAGCCAAAGGTGGCTCCTAGTCTTCTGGCCGTTAATCAAGTTTTCTCCCACAACAGTCACCCGCAGTAAGCTAAGGTAAAGTGACAAAGAAAGTGTGATCCTTCATTGATGAGACCTAAAGCTGATTCTTTTAAAATTTGTCTAAACCAAGGCATCGGCAGGAGAAATGTACAAGGAAGAGAGGAAGACAAATGTGAAATCGAGAGTAAGTTTTCAAAATCTTACCAGTGAGAGCGGCTGCTAAGTTCATTAGCACTAGTGGATCCAACAGATCTAGCCCGGCTTCCGGACTTCAGCAGTTCCCATACTTCATCTATACCATATACACGAGCCTCCACAAGTCCTGGAACTTCCTGAGTTCCTTCTGCAGACTGTTTTATCTCCAACCTGTTTCATGTTTAAATATAAGATCATTTCTTCGAAATACACACACAGACACACATAAATATTCTGTTTCGTCAGAAAAAAAGAAGAAGCTCTAATTATGGTTCACTAAACTTTGAAAACCTTTCCTCACCAGTACTGCAAACCAAATGACACTACTTTCTGCAAACAGGGCCCCTTATATCATTTATCCAATGAGCGGTTCTTATTCCATTTTACAGAGGGCGTTTTTCTGAATTATGACAGTTGTTTTTGATTACATAGAAAGACTTAAAACATAAGTAGTTGAGTTTTCAGAGGACCCTTATGATCATTTGGCCAAAGCACTGTTTAAAATTCCATTTTGCAAGGGCCTTTTCTAAATTATGAAAGTTGTTTTTGATTATATAGAAATACTAGAAACAAAATTAACTATTTATTATCAGTTTTAGGGGAAAAGCTTTTCTTCAAGAGACTCTATTCTCACCTGCTTTTAGCTACTGTAAAAGTATATGTAACATTGAGATCAAATTTTAGAGTAATTATATGGATGAAACTGATATATTTCCTTGGTCAATTATATCTTTACTTGTATAAAACAATTTCTATAATTCAAATTACGCGCAAATAATCTCCAAATCTAGCACATTTACTTTTTAAGTTCTGGTGAGAGAATATGTTCCAACCTGGAGTGATGCTCTTATATAGCCATAACCAGCATTAGTCTAAACTGCTGAAGCTTGAAAGCAGAGCCAAGCCAGTAAAATAAAGCGATATAAAAACTTACTTCTTAGCTGGTTGATTTGAGTTCTCTACCAGGAGGTCTTTTATCTTCTCATTATAAACCTCTAACATGCTGACAAACAACTCATATTTCATGATACTGCTTCTCTCACTAGATAAGCTAAATAGCTCCTCTAAAGTTCTGTAGTTGACTCCCCTATTTTCGGGTGTCCCTTCCATGGTAAACGTCTTCCCAGTTCCAGTTTGTCCATAGGCAAATATGCAGACATTATACCCATCCAACACTGAGGTCACAATGGGCATTGTTTGGGCAAAAACGGCATCTGCATTAGAAAATTAAAGGATTTGGATGTCAAATTACAACTAGCAATAGAAAATCCTTAGATACACACATCAAATCACAGATATCGACTTACCTTGGCTGTCCTCAGGTTTAAACACGTAATCAAATTTAAACTGCTTTTTTGAAGAACCTGCACAACTGATCTGCAGTTCATTTTCATGAGATGGATCAAATTCGACCACAGATGTTGATCCATCTGCAATTTCACCTGCATTTAAAGGTCTACATCTACAGAAGACCCTGATATTTCCTTTGAGTTCAATAACTTCATTGTATAGACGTTTCCTTTCAGTACACTCCTCCAGATACTTCTTCTTCAGGAGTTGACACTCTTCATCGTATTTCTTTTTCAGAAGCTCATGTTGAACACCTGAAATTGCCGAAGAGACCACAAATAGATCAGAATTGATAGCATATAACTGTATTAAAAGACCAGATATGAGATGTTGTTCATACACTCCTCCATATACTTCTGCGTCAGTAGTTCACATTCTTCATCATACTTCTTTTTTAGAAGTTCATGTTGAACAGCTGATATAGATGGAGGACCAGAATTAGATCAGAATTTGTTAGCATACAACTGTATAAAAACCAGATATGAGAATGTTGTTCATACTCATTTGCTGAAGAGCATTAAAAGCTTCAGAACCAGGAAAAGCGTCCACACTCGTGGCCTTGACTTCATCAGATGGTGCTGCCTGTTCTTCAGTAAAGTCCTAAAAGAGAAGGGATATTAATGTAAAATCACTCATTTGATCTCCATTGACACATACATTTTAGCAGGAGTGGTTAACATCTTACGAGCACTTTTTTGCTATCTTCAACATTCTCTAGAATTGGAAGAGTCTGCTCTTGATATGATGAACATACTTCTGTGGTACAATGTGAAGCATTACTCTCATCCACTAAATCAGAACTTCTGTCAACTTTATCTGAACCAATTCAAAAGGCAACAATCCAACAAATGTAAGCAGCAAAGCCTATCCATTGAGAATTTCTACACTACAAACCAGCTCACTTTATAGCTTTAGGTGGAATCATGGAGCTCAGAGATTTTGAAATTGTCTTGGTGAAAAAGCGTAATTCAGAAGCAAAGTCTATTTTGTAACTGACAATCCAGGAAGGCAAATTAGGCATTACAAAAGTCCACCCAAATTCCACCACCTTAATTTTTTCCACATTCATCAAATAACAAGGGGGTAAATAAAACTTATATCAGTTCCTACCAGTTTCTTAGGTAACCAACAAAGAAGAATGATGCAGCTGTTTAATTGTTCAAACACCAACGAACCTCACAGAGTTTACACAACAGCTAATCGAAATCTTTTAGTTATTCTCATCACATGAAAAAAATATTTCCAAACACTTGAGTAGTCATGTAGAAACAATCACTATAAAAGGACAGAAAGTTGAAGTTACATTGGTTTTCTACAATTTCTTGGCAATATCAGTTTACTCAATCATGACAAAGGTAGATTCAAATAAAATACAAAGCATTCCATTCTCAAATAAAATGAACCCCAATTGACCTTTCTTGAAGCAGATAAAATATATAAAAGCTTAACAAGAGACCAACCTCCATCAACAGTAGGAGAAGATTCCAGCGTTTCACCTGAAACAAGATCCAAAGAAAATCAACCCAAGAAACAAAAACCAAAGTAAAAAAAAATGAAAAGAATCCAAGGAAGATGGTAAACAAACCCCCATCTGGAATGGGTGAAGCTTTCTCCAAATTATTCCCCGAGATGGTGACTGCGTGATCAAAATTATCGCATAGCTTTTCTAAGGTTTGATCTGAAAAAGAGAAAAAAGAATACGGAAATCTGAAGTTAGTGAATACAGAAAACTTCAAATCTAATCTATAGATATACATCTCCATTTGTAGGAATTAGAGGGAGAAATAAAGAAAGATTACCGTCCATTGTGAGCGTGATATCAGTGAAGAAGAAGAAGCAGATTAGCGAAAGTAGAGTGTGAATTTGGGGAGAGAAGAGAAGAGGAAGAGAGAGATTTGGGAATTTCTTAAACGGTCACAATGGCGTTTGAATTTATGGTGGGATAGCCAAGTTTTTGAATTTTGATTAATCAAACCGTAAAGTTAAACTAGAAAAGAATATTACTTCAATCTCTGCCGTCCGATTTCCGGGAGCTACTTTTAAAGGCTGCATTTCTTCCAGGAGCGTCTCATTTGTTTTTTATTTATCGTTATTTCTTTATTATCCCTTCTTTTACTATTACTTACTCCCTCGATTTCATTTTATTTGGCACCTTTGACTTGACACAATAGATAAGAATGGATTCACATTTCTTGTTAAGTTTGGAGTTTGGACTCATACATATATATTTTTGCTTGAAATAGCACAAATGTTATTAATTGAATGCATTAACTAAAACAATAGAGATGAGGTACTTTCGAAAACTGTCTCTCGGTTTCTACGAGATAGCGATAGGATCTGCATATATTTTATTCTTTCTAAACTCCACTTGTGGAATTTCATTAGGTATATTGTTGTTGTGTTGTTTGTATTACCTAAAACATTACTTTTCAATGCAACATCCAAGAGTAATATCATATCTTTGGTCATCAACGTATTTTTATATAAACGAAAAAATAACCTAATCAATTATGATTGACAAGATATTGAATAATTATTTATTTTGATAAAAATCAAATTAAATCTAGTAATTTACACTTTTAATTATTATTTCAAATTATAAACTCATCATATAATTATCTTTAAAGCATATTTTCGTTTGTGATAACATCAAGAGAAAAAGAAGGTAACATGAGCTTGTTGGAACCAGCGAAGCTGAGTCATGTGTTTATGGAACAAAATCAAGCGCGAACATGTTGACAAAAGGAGCCAAACATGCAGATCCTGGGAATACCACTTTTTTTTGTAACTATTCCTGTGCTTTTAAACACTCAGTGTGATGCAAATGCTCTATGTTCGAAAAATTAGCACTAATATTTTATCCTATGTGGATCAAAATATGACCCAAGTAAACACTAATGAGGTCAGCTCTACTGGTTAGAACAACGTGTCTGCTTACTAAATACTAATGAATGTCTTTTTAAATAAAAAGAAACATCAGATTCAATTTTTACGCTCTGACTTCAAAGAAATTTTTTATTTGCAATAAATTTTATTTGTATCAAATGTTTTGCTTCAAATCCCAAAGAGAAGAGAAGACGACCAAAGTATCATTTTCATTAATTTTGTCCTTCAATTTTCTTTCTTCTTTCTTTCATTGGGCCAAACTGTCACTTTAAGACAAGTTTTGTGGCTCTCCACGGCTTTCATATTAACAACTTATCTCAAGTCCTTTTGGGAGCATTTGGAAGCTCCATGGCATCATCTTCTTCATATTCAACCCTCTCATGGTGTTGTGCTCCAATACCGAAATCATCCTCCAAAACTCCCTTCTCCTCATCTCTTTTACCCTTAAATACTCGTGGGTTTTCTGGAATTTTACTCCATAAATCCGTTTCCAGCTCAAGAGCCCATGCCAAGTTTGACAAATTTCAAGGACAAGAAAATCTTGAACCAGCTCCTTTAGACCCACAATTGCAAGAAATTGAAGAGGAAGAAGAAGATGACAGGTGGGGTTGAAGTTCTTTTTTTTAATTTAAAAAAAATATCTTTTTGTAGTAATATTTGATTGATCATGACCTTTTCTTTTCTAATTGATGTAGTGCTGTCTATGTAAATGGTTTTCTGCAGCATGTATTGAAGTGATAGTTAAATTAGTTAAAGTATTTCCTGGAAATAAAATAAATAAATATTGATGAGCAAGTTCTTTTGATTATTGCACACCGTTAGGAAGCGAGAATGTAACTCCTTCGTTCCTTTCATGAGTTGAAATCACAAACTTGGAAGTTGGAACCTGTCATTTAGGACTTAATCTCTACTTTTGCATTGCACCTCTGCAATTTGGAGCATGCATTGCATTGATTGGCCTTAGCAATAGGCCAAAGTTGTTTAAAGCATCAAAAAGTAAAAATTTTTAATGGAACACTATTCTTCCTTTTGCTTTTTCATCCTTTCAGCTGTCTGCCTTCTGATTTGGAGGGTGCCGTTCAGCAGTCGGGCCAAGCAGCTGCCTCTTTTGTATCTTCAGGAGGAATGAGAGCCATTGTACGTGTCCCCAAGACTACATTCTATGCTAATGCAATTCGATTGGTTATCACTAACAATGAGATGATGTAATTTAGGAAATGTGCGTTGTTGTCCCATCTTAATCTGAGTCTGTTAATGAATCGCGTTGTGCCTTTCTTCATTTTTGACATTCTGCCTTTGATCATTTGTCGTGCTCTCAACTCTTCCAAATTCAGTATTGTCAGATTCCTTCTGTCTTTCTAATCATGGGAACATAAAATGCCAAATTACCTCATAATAGAGGTGATTCTTATTGCATCCATTTTGTTGAATCAGGTGGACGAGACACATATTTTCTGATTCTTCTGCTGTATTATGGAAAAATTACGCATAGTGCTCTATGGATTCCCAGCTCTATTTCTTGTTTCCCATTTGTAGTACTGGTTTATGCATGTTTGGCTAACCATGAGTCCTAGAACTAATTGGTGGAAGTCCAATGTGACTTTCTTCCTCAGGTCGAGCTCTTAATACCACAGCTTCAGTTTCTTGATGATGAGGGTGCACAAGCTGAATTATGGGAACTATCAAGAATATTTTTGGAGACACTTATGGAGGAGACGGGATGTGAGGTTAGCTTGACAATTGCCACAATACTAGTAATCTTTATATATGGAGGCTGTTGACTGTACAAGAAGTTTGGCATATATATTATACTAATAATAATGGAAAAGATAATGGAAAAATATTAAGGTAATGGTAGAAAAACTAGTTTCATGGAAAACCTTCTTACTTAATGTTGAAATTTAATTAATGAGTTTGAAATATCAAAACTTGTGAAAGTTGTAAAGAAAAGAATGTAGAATACATTTTGGTGCATTCCATAAATGGAAGGCTGTCAGTTAAACGGGAACAGAGGAGTAATATGAAACTGAAAGATTTACAAAGAGTTCTATCTGCAAAGGGGTGAAGAAACAGTTGAGATCTATGATATCATAATGGCATCCCTTTTATTATTTAACTATTGTTTAAGATCACATTGTTTGCAGTGTTCTCTATTCAGAAACATTTCTAATGTCAGCTGCATATAACTAAGACTGCTTCTAGGCTTATTGTCCCCAAGTTCTGATAACTGTGATATGGCCCAAAGTATTTCTCAGTGATTTAAAAAAAAAACTCAGTCCGCTTCTAGTTTTCACGCTCCATTTTATCTTGTTCCATAATGTATGCAAAGATGATTTAGCTCTTCTCACCCATGTTTAATTACTAAGGTCTAAAACTTTCACTGCTAGAGAGTTAAAGCCATTTTTCCAGATGCTGGAGCTGCTGCACTCCTGAAATATCGATGGAAAGATGCTACATTTGAATTTGCCAGGTAGACTTTGTTTGATGAGCATTCTCTGTCAGTGATTTGATCAGTAGTGCTTCCTGAGTTATTAGAGTTCCTAAAATGGTTCCTCTTTAAGTGGAATTCCTGAATACAGTTCCTTTTAACTATGAAATTCGAGTATGTTATGGATATTCGACTAACATTTCGCTATTGGTCTTGATGTACTGACTAATCCAGTTTAGGTGATCGGAAGCCAGTCAGTATGGAAGACGAAATTGTAGTCATGGTAGTTCCTGATTATCAGATGCTGGAATATGTAGAAAAAATTGCATCCGATCTCTCAGATGATCCGGTACTCTTTTGATATGATTTCTCTTTATATTTGGATCTCTTATTCATTGAACAACTTCTATCTCTCCTTCTCTCTCTGTCTCTTCTCATGAACAGTTAAAGTGCCAATTTAGACTCAAAGTACTTGAGCACCTTAACAGCAATTAGATGCTTATGCTCAGTATTGTTCATCTATAGTACATTACTAGCTTTATTCTTGTCTGCCACAGTAGAGAAGACAACACACTACTTTTTGAAGGTAGTGATGACTGCCTGTGTAAACAATGACTTTAAAATGAGATGCTAATTTTTTTGGTAATTTATGCATCGTCCATCATCTAATCCCTCATTTTGATATAAATAAAACCTAAAAATTCTGGTTTTAATAACAGTAACGATGACTACCCAAGTTCACAGTAAAATGTGTGCCACCCCACTAACTTTATCTTAGGTTCCTATGAGTTCTGTACCCTGTTGCTGGAAAGGAATGTATGTGGGCTTTCCAGAAAGGCCAACCATATTATCAGGATGATCTTGTATTATACTCGTTTGGCTGATGTTACTGGAAGGTTTCTAATATGAAAAATCTTCAAATATATATCTTGTAGTAGGAACAAACTAACCAACATATTTATTAAAATGAAAAAGAAACCTTAGTTACTTGGGAAGAGTCACATTGAGATGACTTTACACAGTGATTCTTATTCATCGCTCTGTGAGAATTAGTAATGAAAAACTCAAGAAACAGAAGAATATTACGGTCAACCTTCTCAAGATTGATGTGTTATCATTGAGTGTATACTCATCTTTTCCCTTCTCTCTCGGAAAAAGAATACTGGAGAAAGCAATTAATTGAAAGGAAGGCAAAGGGTGAGGATCAAAGATCTTTCCAGAAACTTGCTTTGACATTTTCATGTTGCATTATTGCAAGGATTAAGAAGTACGCATGTGGCGATGTCAAAAAAAATGGTCCTTGAGATATGATGATGGATTGTATGAGAACATTGCTTCAAAACTGCTGAGATGAGAATATGAAGATAGAGTGGGGTTTGGTAAACTTAGAATGTGGGAGTCAGTCACAGACAGAGCTAGTATTTTTCTCTTTCTGTGCAAATCTTGTACCTTTGCAAAAATGAAACTCTGATGAAAGGGTTGCATTTGGACTGAGGAAGCATAGTATTTTTTTTTCTTCCTACGCCTTTTACTCCTTAAACTTCTAAAAACAAACCTATTCACATTATAGACAGTAGTAACACCTTCAAGAGGAATGTGAGCCAAAGGCTATTTGATTGCATGCTAGCATCTGTGTTCATGATTCTCACGTACATAAATTGAACCTCTGTTATGGTTTTAACCTTGTTTATTTTTTCTGTCAATGATCTATGGTTATTTTGTCAGCCTAGGCCTCTTATCATGTGGAATCCGCGTCTGGTTAGTGAGGATGTTGGAGTGGGGATCAATGTACGTAGGCTGCGGCGCAATTTTTTAAGGTAATCTTTGTTTCTGCAACCTCGCTCCATCTTTGCTTGGGGATGTAATTCCATCTTTTCTTGTCAATGTGAATTTGTGAAACTGTACAACTTCCCCATATTTTGACGGAAAAATTCTTTGTTCTTCACCTGCAGCACCTTCACCGTGGCTTACTCGATGAGACCTCTACCTGATGGCGCTGTATTTAGATGTTATCCCGGGTAAGGAATCATCTACCTGATCATGATAAAACATGCCAAATGAATGTTGTATTACATGGTTAGACAAGAATATCATGAAAGACATTAAACCATTCAGTGTCTTGGCAAGCAAGCTCAACTCTCTTTCTAACAAGTTCTTCTACCAACTTGGTTCAGTTTCGTTAAATGGCAGACGAGATGCCGAAAAATTGATGGCGTGAGCTATCAAATTCTGACATAAAACTTAATTGAACTAGATTGGCTCATTCTACTTGTCAAGTTGTAATTTGTCAAACTTGGTATCTTATGACATTGGTTTTGTCAACTCCGTTAGATTTTCTATGATGCATTTGATTTGCTGGCTTAAACATTGATGTTAAATTATTTATTTTCTGGTTTATTCCAGATTGTGGAAAGTATTCTATGATGATAAGGACCGACCAAACAGATATCTTCTTGCCAAGGAACAGATCAGCCGTCCAACTGCAGAAGATCTAGAGGTCTATTGCTCCCCTATTACGACATATATTAAGTTAACAAATAGTAGTTATACATCCTTCAGAAGTCTCTATAGTTCAGTTAAAAAGACGTACAACTGCTAAGTTTTGCGCTGCTGACTTCTTTAGCACTGAAATCTTGAAATTTCATGGTCTATTCTTGTTCATAAGTTTCCCATAGAAGTAGTATGGCTAGACCACAAGATGGAGACAACCAAGTTTCAAGAGTCATTATGGACTATGACATCTCTCTCAAATAATTGGTGTTGGTTTTTCGCAGATAATATATGGAGGTGTGGATGAGAAAGAAGATAAAGGCCCCTCGCTGTTAAATCAAGCAGCTGGAATCTTCTCTTCTATAAACCGCTTCATGAAAGTCATTTCAAGATAGACCATTCCTTCACTTTTTAACACAGAGGTCTAGTGCCCAGCATTCAATTACACGAACAATCAGCTCCAGGATTTGCTTGCAATGAACTCCCTCTATCTACTGTCAGTTTGCAGATTTTTCAGAATGGATTACCATAGTATATAGTAAATTACTTAATGCATTCAGTTTCCTTGATTAGAGAAGTCATGGTGAATTTTCAAGGAACTCTTTCACAGTTCTTTTTTTGTTCAAAAAGGAGGAGAATCTTTTAAAATAGCAGCAAACAATTCACTATTTGCAACAATGAATCAAGATACATAGATTACATAGCGATGTTCAGCCACCAACATATTCATGTTCACAATTGACTACCACATGCTGGACAGAAATTCAGAGGTATCTTGCAAATCAGCTGAAAATTCTTTGTCATCGCCATCCATGTAATATAGGATGAACCTATTATCTGGTACATACCCTTCATCTCTCATGTGTCTAAACAACTCCAGCAAGGTAGAATAAATTATCATGGTTCTGGGATGCATTTCATCCGCAACTACGAAACTATGGACTTCCTTCTCAATCTCTATCCAGCTTGTCCCTGTCTCCTTTGCTACCCCCATCTCCTTCATTTTCCTTATGGTTCTAGCTCTCTCTTTCCACCTCCCTCTGAAAGAATATATATTTGCCAGTAGAACATATGGCACAGGATTATCAGGTGAAGTCAAGAGCCATTGGTCAGCTGCATATTTCCCTATCTCAGCATCACCATGAATACTACAGGCACCAAGTAATGCCTGCCAAATAAATATGTCTGGCTTTACTGGTAGCTCCTCAATGAAACTCTTGGCTTCACATAGCAGTCCAGCTCGACCAAGCAAGTCAACTACAGCAGCATAATGCTCCATTCTTGGAGTCATCCCATAGACACTCTGCATAGATTCAAAGAATTCCATACCCTTATTTACCAGCCCTACATGACTACAAGCATGAAGCAGAGAGATGAATGTTACATCAGTTGGATCTACACCATCTGACCTCATTTCTTCGTATAAGTGGAGTGCCCTATAGCCATTCCCATGACGTGCATAGGCTGCAATAATGGAATTCCAAGAGACTGAATTTCTTTGAGCTATACTATTAAAGATTTCGACAGATTCTTCCAGTTCACCGCACTTGGAATACATGTTAATTAGCCCGTTACGTACAAATGAATTTGAAATGAAGCCTTTCTTGATGATTAAAGAGTGCACTTGCTTGCCAAGAGCTAACGAGGTATCACTACCAAAGACACCAAGAATGGCTGACACTACATCAGGGTCAATGTCAACCCCTGCTTTTACCATTTTCACAAAAATCTGCAGAGCCTCTTCTTCATATCCATTTTTGGCAAACCCCACAAGCATAACTGTCATAGCTATTGTGTCAAGAACCTCGGCGGACTCAAACATCTGCCAAGCGTCTTGTGCGCTGCCACACTTGGAATACACATCCATCAATGCGCTCTGTATACACAAATCTGATTGAAACCCCATCTTCCAAACGATCCCATGAATTTGACGAGCCTCCCCGAGTGCCTTCATGCCGGAACATGCCAACAATGCACTTAAGTATGTCAAATAATTAGGCACAACAACAGCACCTTGCATCTTCACAAGCAAATCCAAGCTTTCCTCACAAAACTTATTTTGAGCAAGACCAGAAATCACAGCTGTCCAAGAGATAACATTCCTCAGAGCCATCTCATCAAATACCTGCCTGGCAGAATAAGCACAGCCACATCGAAAATAAGAAGTAATCAATGCATTACATACAGCTATTTCCCTCTCCAGGCCACTCAAAATAACCAATCCATGCATCATCTTGTTAATCTTAATAAAATCAAGTCCATCACAAGCTGATAAAATAATAGTCATACTTGCATGATCAAACTTAAAACAGCTGGAACCCATCAATTCTTTGAAGTACCCAAATCCCATTTTTAAGTCCCCATTATTTACAAATCCTGAGACAATCGAGTTCCACGAAACGGTATCTTTCACGGGCATTTCATCAAACACTTGGGCTGCATCATGTGTCCTACCACATCTAGCATACATTGTCAGAAGAGAATTCCAAACTACAACTGCGTCATGTGTATTAGACTGATTTGCTAAATAAACAAATTCCGGGTCCTTGAGGACGTAAGCATGGATGGAAGAACCAAGACGTACATTGCCTTCCCTTCCATAAGTAGAAAGGAGGAGGCTTATTCCTCGTGCCGGAGAACTTAGCGGCTTTACGGAGGAGAATGGTCGGAAGTGGAAGAGAAGACATAATAAGTATGAAGGAATAGCAAGCTTTGGATTCAAGAAGATCCATCCAGCATTCATCCATATAACATTCACCAGAACACCAGAACTCTTTGATGGGACGATAAGGCTTCAAATATCAGTTTTGTTTTACTAGGTTAATTGCTAGCTCACATCTCGTTGAATAACTTGATGAAGTTATCCTAATACAAAAGCTTATCTATGTTTGTTTGTTACAGTAATGTAATTTTTTTATTAGACATATGATGTTTTAGAATATAAGTGGAATGAAATTTAAGAAAAGTTTTATAATTCTAAATTAAAATTATATTAAATGTATCATATTGTCCTTTAATTTTATATTTCGATATTACGTGAAAAGTTGAAATCAAAATGTTATTAAAAAATAAATAGATCATTATTTTTTAAACAAATGGAGTATGTGTTGTTTAACTTACTATTTTCTTAAAACTTTTAGACAATTCACTTAAGGATTTCAAAAGTCCTCAGGTAATAACTGCCTATGAAGATCTTTTCATTGAATTTTATTTGTAGAAAATCCCCAGAAAATTAGATTATTGTGACTTTCTTTTTGTATAATCTCCATAAATTTCTTACATTTTTTTTAGAGACACAAGTTTGATGACTTAAACAATTATTTTTTTAGCAAAAATGATTGTTTAATGACATGATCTGTCAACTAGAATAGAATGAGATTTTTGAGGTGTTTAGTATTTTTTGAAAAAAATTATACTATACTAATAGTTGGGTGATATTATTGCCTTCTAAAAAAATAAATGTGATTTTTGTAAGCAATTCTCGAAACATGAGTGACTACTCAAGAAAATAATATAAAGTTTAAGCATATAAATTCCTTCTTGATAAATTAATCTATGTTTTAATTACAGAACAAAATTATAATTTTGAATAAATGAACTAAATAAGTTTAAAAAGATTCATCTAAGATTGAACACACACAATAATGGTGCTTTTGTCAGGTAAAGTTCATAACAAATCTGAGCTATGTATCTATAAGTAAAATCAAGCCTTGAAAGAAAGATTGAAAAGAAATTAAGAGTAAAAAGTTAAACTTGGCAGTTTAATTTGGGAAATGTATCATCAATTAGCCATCTTGCTATCCAACTGTATGCATGTTGTGTCATATGAATTCCATCCCAACTAATGTGAGTACTTGGGTCAACACACAGCGGAACTCCTGGAGGACCGCAATTTCTATTTTGGATATAATTATATTCTCTTCCTATTCCACAACAGGCCTTTTGTAGAGAGTTCTTGTCGAATCCTGAAAATGTATTTCAATCAAGAAAGTTCATAGATGAATATCGTATTCTTTGTAAGAAAGTTCACGATATTTTTAAGCACTTATCAAGATTGACGATATTTTGTAAAAGCCACATAAAGGCGTTGTAGTAATCACCATAAATCAGAGTAATGCTTGGGTAATCTTTCTTCAGCTCATCAATGGCTAGTTGCAAATAGCGATTGTAGAATATTGCAAAATTATTTAAATCCTTCAGGCAATGATACTCATCGTAGGCTGTTGAGTTGTTGGTCATGAATGCCGTAAGCAAAATTAGGAGACAACCTATAGGAAAGTTATCTGGAACTATAATTCGAGTAGCTCCAAAATCAATGACCCTCTAAAAAAACAATAATACATTATAATCAAGAAAGAAAAGGCAAACATATTGGTCATAAAACAATACAACCCCTTTCACCACTCATATTGCCATGAGGGAGGCCCACGTATTTAATATATTGGTCATAAACAAACGTAAATGTCGATTGTTCTTCCCGTTTTCTAAAAATAATGCAAGATTCACATCATTACTATATATGTAATAAAACAAAATCTTGATCATAGTACTCCCCTTGTGAATAATAGTTGTCTACTATTAATTTATATGGTGTTCATTGATCTCGAGAAGACATATGACAAAGTCCCGAGGGATGTCTTATGGAGGTGTCTAGAGGTGAAAGGCGTCCTAGTGGCATGTATCAAGGCGATTAAGGATATGTACGATGGAGCGAAAACTCGGGTGAGAACAGTGGGAGGAGACTCAGAGTATTTACCTGTTGAAATGGGACTCCATCAAGGATCTGTGTTGAGCCTGTTCTTGTTTGCCTTGGTGATGGATGAGCTGACGCGATCTATAGAGAAGGAGGTACCATGGTGTATGCTATTTGCAGATGACGTAGTACTGATTGATGAGACTCGGACTAAAGTAATGATAGGCTGGAGGCCTGGAGATACACGTTGGAGTCCAAAGGATTCAAATTGAGTAAGACCAAAACTAAATACTTGGAGTGCAAATTCAGTGTTGAGAAGGATGAAGCAAACTTTGATGTGAAGCTTGCCACTCAACCTATCCCCAAGAGGAAAAACTTTAAGTATTTGGGGTCCATCATCCAGAGTAATGGCGATATCGTCGATGATGTCACACATCGTATTGAGGCAGCATGGACTAAATGGAGACGTGCCTCTGGAGTATTGTGCGACAAGAAGATACTACCTAAACTCAAAGGTAAGTTTTACAGAGTGGTGGTTAGACCATTGTTGCTGTATGGGGTGGAGTGTTGGCCAATTAAAAATGTACATGTTCAGAAGATGCATGTCGCAGAGATGAGGATGCTGAGATGGATGTATGGTCACACCAGGAGTGACAAGGTTAGGAATGAGACCATTCGGGAGAAGCTAGAGGTGGCCTCGGTGACCGAAAAGATAAGGGAAGCGAGACTGCGATGGTTTGGACATGTGCAGAGAAGGAGTACCGATGCTCCTGTTAGGAGGTACGAGAGGTTGGTTTTGGGAGCTACACGGAGGGGTAGAGGTAGACCGAAGAAGTACTGGGGGGAGGCGATTAGACATGATATGGCGGAACTTGATCTCACTGAGGACATGACCTTAGATAGAAAGAAGTGGAAGTCGCGAATTAGAGTGGCAGGCTAATTGGTAGGTTTAGGTGGATGCATGGCCTTGGGGTATAGTAGGGTTAACTAGTAGGGTTACTTATGTGTTCTCATTATCTGTCATATTGTGTGTTAGTTTTATCATATTTACATACTGTCATGTGCTATTCATTATTAGTCGGGCTTTCCGTTCCCTTCCCTTTCCGTTTTGTCATATCTAGTTCTTTCTGCTTATGGGTTTTGAGATGAGGTAGCGGTAAGTTCTGCGTACATTCTACCCTCCCCAGACCCCACTTGTGGGATTTCACTGGGTATGTTGTTGTTGTTGTTGTTGTACTGTTAATTTAGAACAAACATTAAGAAACAGTAAATGATAAAAATAATTTTACCAAATCACCTTTTGAATATAATAAATATAATATTTTGAAAAATGTGATTAAAAAATGACAATATAATTAATGATAAGGATAAATTATGAACTAAGTGTAAAATTATCTCTTACCTTTATAAAGTAAATAAATATGATTGGTCATCTATTTTTAGTAAAATAAATGAGTAAAGATGGACAGAAAAAATTATAATTTTTCACCGAAAATCATAAGTTGGTTCCGTCCTTATTCCCCTCAACTTTGAAAAATAGTATATACAAAATTTGATTGACTCTCAAAATCTTTCCGTGCCCCTCCGGGACAAAGGAAGTAAAGTTACGTTCTTCGCTAGTGAAAGTCATGCCCATAAGATTTTTTTTATTATCTGTTTTTGGATCATAACTGGTGAGCTCATAATACCCACAAGTGTTGAGTAAAGATTTCCATGCTAGCAAAGAAGCGGTTTTTATGCTTGTTTTCATGCTCGCAGTTTAATTTGTTTATGAAGTTTATTTTATGACTAGCAATTAGTAAAAATACGTATATACTTGTGATTGGAAATATAGCATATATTTTATGATTAGCCATTTCGTTATTAACCAACTATATGCCTTTTGTGGACGCCATCCCAATTTAAGTAATTACTCGATCGCCACACTTCATATCTCCGGTAATTATACTCTCCTCCTATTCAATACAAAATTTTTGTCCAATCCTGAAAATTTGTTTTAAAAAAGAGTTAAACTCTGAATTGCCAACAAACTTAGGACGTAAGGTTAATAGGCTAGTAGGAGTAAATTGTTGTCTTGCTTTATGATATAGTAGGTTAGTAGGACTAGTCACGTGTCTGTCATCTATTTTATTACTTTTATTGTAGTTATAAAATTATCAATTGCGTTTCATTCTAGTAGCTATTTTATATCTAGTATTTTTTTTTAATAAAATGTAGTACTTTTTGCTTTGGGGATTTATATATTTGAACCCAGGGTGTTTCGAAAACAGTTTATCTATCTCTAAGATAGTGATAGGATCTGTGTATATTTTATTCTCTCCAAATTTCACTTATAAAATTTCACTGAGTATGTTATTATTTTTCAACCGCCAACAAACTGATTAGTATTGCTAGCATTAAGAGATGCACCACTACAACTCTAACTGCCAATGCCATGACCAACCCAATTTTGGTACTATATTATTACAAGTATATAAAATTCTGTGGTTATATAGAAAGGGAAATAAGAATGGCAGGATTCAATGACGGAATCAAAACTTTTAATAAGAAATGTTAAAATATAGAGAAGTAAAATCACAAAGAAGTCGAGGGGTATCAATATGTAATATATACACACATAAAAAAGATATATTTGTCTAATTACACAA
This sequence comes from Solanum medicagineum, assembly GCA_026153255.1. Taxonomy (NCBI): domain Eukaryota; kingdom Viridiplantae; phylum Streptophyta; class Magnoliopsida; order Solanales; family Solanaceae; genus Solanum; species Solanum medicagineum. The sequence goes on from JAPFFP010000001.1 coordinate 28,306,314, forward strand.
TATAATTATCCAATAAAAAGATATCAGTTGACAGTTGACACCCCTCAACAACACCGCCACCGGCAGTACCACAGTGCCATTTTGAGGAACAAAAGTGTCAACTTCGCACAAGATAAGATTAATGGTTCATGTCTCACCATTTTAATTAAATATGGCAAGTCAAATAACAATTGATAGAGTAGAAACCATTGTATTTGTAGTATTCAGTGTAATTCTTGAATATTGTTTCTTCAGCTAATACTCTATGGCTTGTTAGTGAAAGTTTCGAACAAATTAGATACTAGACAAATTATGTTACACAATTGTGAAGATTATTTATATATATTATTTTGAGATAAGACTTTGAGAGATTATTTATATTATAATTATGACGAAAGTTCAGTTACCCTCTATACTATTTTAATGTGGTTGAAGAAAATATTGACCCCAAGAAGAAAAAGCCTAAAACCGTTAAGAACCGATAACCTAATAATAAATAAAATTTAAATCGTTATTGAAATTAGTTTCGATTCGATTTTGAACAACACTACTATGATTGATATTAATTTTTGTCGTTAAGGTGAAGAACTGAATAAAAAAATTCTCTTTCTTCACCTCAATTAAATCAGTATTCGCAATTCATTAATCTCCAAGAGTTGTATCAAAGGAAAATAAAATTGGTGAAGTTTTATCAGCTACAACAAGAAGACCAATAGCACTTTTGAAGAACTTAAGGACTCTTTAACATGATATCAACAAAAAAAAGAGCCATTAGAATTATGAAACACAAAAACAATTAAAAGTTTGAACTTAAACCTGACAGTTCAATTGTGGCAACATGTCATCAATTAGCCATTTTGTTATCCACTTGTTTGCCTTTTCTGTCAAATGATTTCCATCCCAACTTATGTAAGTACTGGGGTCTGCACATGCTTCAGCTCCTGGAGTCCCACATTTCCTACTATTGTTAAAATTATAGTCTCCACCTATTCCACAGCATGCTATTTGTAGCGTGTTTTCGTCGAATCCTAAAAATTGGATAATTAGTAATTTCATATTGATATTATATCGAAATGGAAAAGCTTTTATTTTCAAAGTTAGACTAGCATGATAAGTTCTCCCTATTTCACCTACTAATAGTCAAGATATTCGTTGGACTTTTCAAAAGTGCCAGCAGGTGTGTGCTGGATTCTCCAAAATTAGTAGCTTTTTGGAGAATTTGACACGGGTGCGACATTGAAAGTAAATAGTTCGCGCAACTAAGATATTCAAATGGTCTCCTCAACTATGAACTTTTTTTTTTTTGAGAAAGTCACTCAACATTGATTTTTAATTCAAAAGTCACTCGATTATGAGATTTTTCTCAGAAAACTTTGATTTTTACCACAAAAGTCATTCAAAAAATTCTCCTCTTCTACTAGATTTCTAATGTCGATTCTAATGAATAATTCGTCAATGACGAATAAAAAATAATTCTATGCAATTCTTGAAGGGGGAAAGATCCCTCGGATAGAGTATTTTACTTACAAACAAAGTCATTCAACTCAGCGAAATTTGATGACATGAAATTTTTATATCTAGCCAAAATTTTAAAAAAAATAAAAATATATCTATTAAATTATTTAATAATCCGTCCCACGTAAAAATTTAACATTGATAGTAATATTTACTTTGTAAATTCCACACATATTACTAAGTTTCTTTTTTTTTTTTTAATATAACAGTGGTCTATAGGATAAGGTGCAGGTACCAAAGAAACTATAAAATAATAGGTTGATTGATCAATCCGTCTTCCATTTTTATTTTATTACTAGAAAACACAGCAGGAATGTGGCTCCATTGACAATTTGCATATCCAATAACATTTCTTTTATTATTTTTCTCCAATTATAAAATCTTAGAACGAGATTATGAATCTAGAGTGAATTTTTAATTAAATAAATCAATTAAGATGATCTGAATACAATAATATAAAGAGATGTTAGTGCAGCTACAATGGCAATGATTAGACGTAAGAAAAGGAAAAAGTTATGATAGTAGATTTCTTTCACTTTCATTTTATTCATTGTTTAATATAATATATTGACAAAATAATGATAATTTTTTAAATTTGTTGAAATTTCATTCAAACATTCAAAGTTAATTATGATTTGTTTCAATCCAACAACTGAATACATAATAAAGTATTTCTAATTATACGCACTTTAAATTCAAATTTGGTCACCTCTTTTAATCATGGGCATAAACCTCAATAAGTAGTGTTTCTTCCGTTCACTTTTATTTATCACTATTTCACTTATCGATGTCAAACTATATGAATTTTGATTAATATTTTAAGATATATTTTTTTATCATATTAATATGAAAAAGATTACAACTTATAGTATTTTCATATAGTTTTCAACCATTTAAATATTAGATTTTAAATAGTAAATTTAGCTAATTTAATTTAGTTTTAAAATTTAGTCAAGTTGACCTAAAAAAATGAAATAGTGACAAGTAAAAATAAATAAAAAGAGAAAAACGTTAGGGTTGTAAAAGAAGGTGCCAAATTTCATTTGGTCAGCTTAAATATTTAACACTCTTGACAATAAGTTCTAAAAAAAAAAAGAATTAAAAATCAAAATATTTAATATGATCACTTTATCATATTTTAGGTGCTGGCTGGAACAATCCGTAATTTGAGTGCTTCAATAAACTTTATTGACAAGTTTAAGGACTCTTCAACGTATTTCATTTAACATATTTGTATCTTAGATATTTGCAAATACCATATAACTGATTCAACAAAATTATCCATCTTAACATGAATTCAATCATTTTATCAATATAATAATACTTATTTTCTTTATGTAACCAAATTCGATTTTGTAATGTTGATAGCTATTTTCAAACAAGTTATTTTTATCGTGTTATATTATTTGATGTGATGCATACGTGAAAAATACGTACACTAAATTAAATTAGTAAGAGAATAATTTTGAAGAAAAAGGATAAAATAAAAGGGGTCAGTATTATATTTTTAGTAAATCAGGTCAAGTGGGGTAGGTGATTAAATAATTTAAATGAATAGAATATCTCTTATTTCTTAAAAATTAATTAGAAATAAAATTTAAATTTTAATTAAAAATTAATTAAATAGATTGAATGTTTTTAAGTAAACCAAAGTTGAGTGACTTGTAAAAAAAATTATAATTAAGTGACTTTTGGGTTAAAAATCAAATTTTATAGTTGAGTGAGCCATGTGATTGTCTCCTCAAATCCCGACTACATGTCTACTTACCAAGGATGAGGGCATTTTGCAGAAGCCAAAAATAGGCGTTGTAGTAGTCGCCATAAACGATTGAAATGTTTGGATACTCTATGTTCAGCTGGTGAATGGCTTGTTGCAAATGATTATTGTAAATCATTATGAAATTGTTCCACTCTATCACGCAATGATACTCATCGTAGGCCGTTGAGGGTCTGTTCATGTATAACGTTAGGATAATTGGGAAACAACCTGATGGAAAATTGCCTGGAACTATAATTCGAGTACCTCCAAAATCAATAACCGTCTGAAAAAGAAACTGAATAGTCATGGTTAGGAATCAAATTCGAAGCAATAAAATAGAAGAGACCGATCGATCCATAACTTGCACAGTTCCACTTACTCTAACAGCATGAACGATGGCGTCAACAACATCAGGCACCATTATTCGCAACTCGTCAATGGGTTTACCCTGTTTGAAGCCGTAATTGACGTCATCTCCTCCTATTTCTCCAACGAGGAACAGAGATTTTTCCAGATATTTACGGCAATCTAACAAAAGCATGAAAATAATCAATACAAAACATTCAATCAAGTTGCATACTTGATGAATGAATTCCCTGATTATCTTACCAGGGTAGCAGATTGATTTGAAATGAGCAGTCATCCAATCGAGTTGCACACTTAATGAACTATTTGTGTAGGACATAGCAATTTTCTTCCGTGTGAGATATTCGACTGATAAAGCAGTAGCCCCTGATACTGCAAAATTCGCACCATGACTAAAATCTGCATTTTCATCCTTGGATGGATTCACGAAAGGTAGATCACACTCCATCGCTGTACATCGACAAAATTAAACACTAAAATCATCAAATATACATTCATATAACTAACTAGTAGTGTACGTTGGCATATATATAGTACCTATGAAATCAAGCATGATGAATCCATCAGAACAACGTCCAGTTGCTTTCTGTAAAAAGTTGATTCCATATGGAAAACTTCCAGTTTTAGTATGAGCTGCACAATAGCTCTCTCTCACGCAATTTCCAGTATCCGAAAATGAATCACCAAACTGATAAATTCTATCAAATCCGCATATCTGCAATTTTGGTTTTTCAACCTTTATTAGTAACTTCTGTGCATCAACTCCTTTCTTCCGTTGAACAGCCAACAAACTGATAAACAGATGAAGCAGTATTACTCTAATTCCGACCGCCATAAAGATGGAGATATAAAAGAAAAAAGTAAAACGAATGAACCTGAAGAAATTGCAAATAATTACTTCCCTCCGTCTCATTCCATGGGACACCGTTTCATTTTTGGTCCGCCCAAAAAAAATATTATCTTATTCTAATTGAAAATAATTTATATTTAAAATTCTCTTTTTCTCCTTAATAAAATGATCCTAACAACACAAATATTTAAGAATGATTTTAGATCACAAATTTTAACATAAAAATTTTAAATATCATGCGAAATCAAAAAATGTCACATAAAATATGACGGACGGAGAAATATCGACTGACAGCAGAGGTAGCTCACTGGACCCCCAGGTGATGCGCCTACCTGCCGTATCACAAAAAACAGATTTTTTTAAATAATACGATTAAATATAAATTACTATTTTATATTTAAAAATGATTTAAAGCAATATTTAATAATCACCTGTGTGATTCTTTTTTTTTTTTTGGTGGGAAGTTATACCCAGCTCCGCTCCACTTCCACGAGGATCATGCATTCTGTTATATTGTCAATTTATTATTATTGAGTTATAAATAGTAATTAAATAATAAATTTACTATGTTAATTATTATTTTGATAATAAATTCGTAAGTCAAAATTTGACAAGTAAAAATGAATGGAATAAGTATACAAGAAGGAGGAATACATTGAATTTGAAGAGTATTTCGGACATTTCAACATTAAAGATGGATAAAATTTATGTACATAGGAAAGTCATAGTAGTATTTTGATCATTTGGGCCCAACTATCTTTACAAATATACATAGAAAATTAATATTTTGAACTTAAACATGGCAGTTCAATTGGGGTAACATGTCATCAATTAGCCATCTTGCTAACCATTTATATGTTTTTTCTGTCATATGAACTCCATCCCAACTCATGTAAGTACTCGGGTTAGCACACACTTGAACTCCTGCAAATCCGCAGCTTCTACGTATGTTATAGTTATAGTTTCCTCCTGTTCCACAACATGCTTTTTGTAAAGAGTTTTTATCGAATCCTGAAAATATATTTTAATTAAGAAAGTTTCTTCACTTTTCTCACTATACATATGTGTAGCAGTTTGACCTGTTGACGACATTTTTTAGCACTTACCAAGTCTCACGGCATTTTGTAGAAGCCACATATAGGCATTGTAATAGTCACCATAGATGAATGTAATGTTCGGACGTTGTTTCTTCAATTCATGAATGGCTTGTTGCAAATGATTGTTGTAAAAGATTGCCAAATTGTTTAAATCTTTCAAGCAATGATGCTCATCGTACGCAGCTGAGTTGTTAGTCACGAATTGAGTTAAGAATATTGGGATACAACCAATTGGGAGATTGCCTGGAATTACAATTCGAGTAGCCCCAAAACTGATGACTCTCTGAAAATAACAATATTCGATCATTGGCAACTAATTAAGATAAACAAAATTATTGAGATGAAAAACTCACTTTCACACCATGAACGATAGTTTGAACAACATCAGGCACCATTCTTCGCAATTCGTCTATGGTTTTACCTTGCGCTAAGCCATAATTGAATTCATTTCCTCCGATTTCTCCAACTAAGAAAAGTGACTTGTTCAATTTTTCTCGACAATCTACCAGTAAGAACAAGAAAAGGTCATATCAATTCAACATAATCCTAAATTGGGAGGTGTTTATTCAGCAAAATCAATTAATTAACTACCAGTCTTCTGTAAATGGGAAGACATCCAATCAAGTTGCACACTTAATGAACTATTGGTAAATGCTGCATTGACAATCTTCATGTCCAACATAATTTCATTTGGTAACGCAGTAGCCCCTGCTACTGCGAAATTCACACCATGTCTGAAGTTTGCACTTCGGTCCTTGTAAGGATTGAGGAGTGGAAGACCTGATTCCAACGCTGTCACACACAAATTTATTTAGATTTTGGAAAAATAGCAGTTTCACACAAAAGTCATGCTAAATGTACATACCTATGAAATCAATCATGAGCATGCCATCAGAACAACGTCCGGTTGCATTCTGGTAAAAATTGATTCCATAAGGAAGGCTTCCACATCTGGAATGAGCTTCACAAAGACTCTCTCTCACGCAATTGCCGGTATCAGAAAGTGAATCACCAAACTGATAAATTCTATCAAATCCGCATTTCTGCAATTTTGGTTTTTCAACCTTTATTAATTGTGATTCTTGTGCATCACTTCCTTTGTGCTGTTGAACAATCAACAAACTCATCACTGAAAGATGAAACATCACTCTTATTGCCAAACCCATTGATCCTTCTTGGTAATATAAATCAAAATCCAAACTTAAAATTTATAGGCTTGCAATCTGGATTAATAATAATGATAATAGTAGTTATTATTTAGTGACTCTATATCTAAATGCCAGCTAATAAGATATCCTTGAATTATCAAGCTAACAATTTAAAAGTATATAATAGTCAATTTGGCTCAATCTTTCCTTTTTTTCTTTTTAGTTTTTTCTTTTAAAATAAATTATCTCTCTGTTTGGTATACTTTCTTTTTCACTATAGTCAACTTGTCTCAATTCTTTCATTCTTTTTGTAAACATTTTTTTTTAAAAAATCTTGCATGCCGGCTTGATCCTTCGTCTTTTGACTTTTCATCAACCAATTTCCCGTTCGTATACCATCCGTGCAGAATAGATTCTTCTATAGTAATAGTGGGAGAGGCCAACCAAACTTACTCGTTGACTCCCCTTACTCGCCGTTGGAAAAGAGAAAGAATAGATAGTAAGATTGGGTCTTTATAGACGGGAACAGATTGGTCGACGAAAACGGGAATAACCTACTCCCTCTGTTTGCTATACTTTCCTTTTCACTTAACCTTATAAGAAATCACCTCTTTCATAACAAATTAATTTTAAACTTTTTATTTATCTTAATAAAATGATTTATATCCCCTAGCATTTTAAAAGACAATATTGGAACTCGCCTGGAGACGAACCTCTGGCAAAACATCCTAAGACGCATGAATGAGACTTAGTTTTGTGAGACTTACGCCCTAAATGTCCAATTGTACATCCTAAAACACGTCAACACACGACACTCGGGGCTTGTCTAATTGATATTATATAAATTATGTGTTAAATTCTTTTGTTCACATTGATGATCCTCATAATTCTTTAATAAATTAATAGTTTTTTCACCTATAGAAATAAGAAGGTTGAGAGTACCTCAAATAAGAAGTGAATATGTCTGATAACACCGTGTGAATAATTATTACTTAATAATTTTTTTAAAAAATACGTAATCAAATTCTACATCTTCACTGTCTAAAAATTATCATATATCTCAAAATTATCATATTTTATTACTTTGCTATTTGAAAGTAATTTTATTTTTATTCATGATGAAGTAATATTTTATTATAATACCAACCTTTTATTGTTATATTATTCACTTTGATTCATGAGATAGCGTTTAATTTCAAGCATTGCAATTAATTAATTGAAAAATCTTAATTAATTCCCATGTGATCGTGAGACGAGAAAACATAACATTGTGGTGA
>JAPFFP010000001.1:28329468-28339553 GCA_026153255.1 Solanum medicagineum
ATTTTGCTTTATTCCATCATACTCCAAAGCCAAAAAATAGTCAATCTTTGGCTCCATCCGAGATTGATGGAATAAAGAACTTCATATATAGTGTAGAACTTGATTTAGAGCATGTGCTAATTCAGCACATGAACTAGATCAGACATCCCAACAGGATGTGTTTTTCATGAGGCACTTTATTGTTCTATTTCGTTAGACCATTTCTCACCATCTTCAAAAAGTGAATAAAAGGCAATGTTCTCAGAACAGAAACATGAGAAAAACTTTATAAAGTTTGGACAATCCTCGGTCAAACCAACACCCTCATTGTAACATTAGACATTTCTAATTGATATACTAAGATTAAGCGAAAGGAGTTGTTGGATTACTACATCAAGCATATCTCTCCGTACTGTATAGCTCTACTTTATTCAACTAGCAGAACTATAGGAGGTAACACCAAAACTCAGTAACAGAAACCTTCACAGTCCTCCCACTAGGATTATTATTTAGATCACAAACGAAAACCTCCAGTAGACTAAAGCCTGAGGGTGTACCAGCTTTACTTGGTTTTTTTACAAATAGGCCACATAAACTGGTGTGTTGCATTCGTTTAAAATAGTACTCATAGTTTTCTCAACCATAGACCCAATTAGGCCATTTAAAAGGGACTTAGTATACAAGCTTGAGACACTATAAGATGTCTCTTAGGCCCGGCATTAGAATTTAGATCTCCACAACTTTTTTTACACTGAATTTATGAAAAAGGAAGAAGAATTACATATATCAGTGTTACTATTAGAATCAATGGGAAAAAGAAAGTAACAAAACAAAAGAGAGAAAGAAGAAACTAACCTGAGGAAATGTATAATGAATGTTTTCACCCGCAGAGATAGACACATGTTGTGTCTCAAGATGCTCAACTACGAAAGCGCCATCTTCAAGTTCAGTTGACACTTGGATGTTCAGCGAGCATTCAGCTACACAGGCACTTTTGTTGACCAACTCTACCGTAGAATGCAAATATACCCTCCTGTAGTCATCAAAAAACGACGAGGCCAAGTGGGGATCTACTATTTTCACTGGCTGCAGCAGAATTGGTATTTAATCTGAATCAGGAACTATATACTAACCACGACAAGAAAAACTCAGCACATAATATCTCAGGGCTAAGGATTTGAAAAGACGCAAAATAACATCATACAGCCAAAAAAAAATGTACCCCATCTGAGGAGAATAGAGTGTACAGACCTTACCTCTACCTCAGAGGTGAGGTAGAGAGGAGGTTTGCGATAAACCCTCAGCTCAAGACAAAAACAGTCTAGAAAAAGACGTAATGGAAGTACAAGAGACAAATAATATTAACAAAAACAACAGCAAAAAAAATAAAAATAAAGGATTAAAAAGTTGACCACTAACACCCAACATTGTAAAAACAAATAGTTGCCAACAGTTTTCTGATAAAAAGCAGGCAGGTCTAAAAAGCGAAGTTTATAACAAAAACCACAAGAATTTCCTATTATTCAAAGAAACAGACCAAAGATTCATGCGCCAGAACTAAATGTGATTGAAATCTTACCCCTGTAACAGTAACGGATACCTCATCCCAGATGCCAGTGTTCCTATCCCTGTAATAATGTGAATATCACACAACATTAACATTAACATTTACAGCAACAATCCTGCTTTATTTTGTTTTAGAGTACTGCACTTGGCAATAGTGGCTGTGAATTTATTCAATTCAATAAATTGGGTGGAACAATATCACCAACCCATTCAAATATGAGTTCTGGGCTTGATATTTCATGAAATAAATAGTAAATCTGTCCTCACCTTATTGGAGTCATCCAATCCCAACCTTCGACATATTGTGCAGCAACATCTTTCCCGATCTAAGAGATGGAGAAGAGAATATTAGGGTCCTTTCCACACATCATAGAGAAGCATATATTTTCACTACTGATCTTTTGAGAATGGGACACTGAATGGAGAGGAACACTTTAATGTTAAAGAAGATTGTATAAATAACACAATCAAAATTACCAACACATTAACATAAAGTATGAAATACAATTTAAATCTAGAATAATTTTAGGAACTTTACTAATTCTCTCTCCCGAATTACAGAAGGTGAAAAGGGACTAATACATGTCCCATACAAAAACGTTAGAATTTACCACTCCGATAAACTAGCTTGTAGTGCTAACTATAAACTAATTCAAGGTAATCAAAGCAACAAATAAGTTCAACAGTGCCACATTTGAACTCGGACCATCTGATTGACTATAGCTTGCTTATCGAAATCACCACACCCCCAGAAAAGGTTACAGGATACATGTGGAATGTTGGGATATCTTACAAGCTTCAGTTAATTTTTTTGATGAACTATGTAGTATATTTATGACAAAGCATCCAGAGGATGCAAGGATACTTTTTACTCGAGAACTTAAGTTTAAACATTAAATAATAAGAAACAAAAACAGAAAAGGTTTTTGGCCTTGTGAACATACATTATATAAATCCGAGAGCAGCACATATCATAGCAACACAAACAATCCTACTCATGAGATTAGGTCATTAGATTGTAAACTGAAAAATACATCCTGGGAAACATCATTTGGACCATTAGTTCAGACGTTTTATGTAAGTTTCTACAGCATTTCCTGTTAACTAGTATTGCCGAGTCTGGGAAATGGCTAACCTATAAGCTTGGGATTTTGCACTTCAAATTACAATTTAAAGTTCCTGTGATAATGGTGATGAGTGTGAAGAACACAGATGAAGAACAAGAAGAAGAAGACAGTAAGAAGAGAATAGGGAGAAGAAGAGATCAACTCTTATTGATTGTAGAGTAATTCCCATTGAGTGTACATGCTATGATATGAATCACTTATATAGAGTTGAAGTTACTAACTAACTTGTCAATCAACCACTTAACTAAGCTTAACACCTTTACCAAACTCTCTAACTAACTTTTAGTTAGGATAAGCTAGAATTATAGATGTTAAGTGAGCTCCTTGACACTCCCCCTCAAGCTAGGCACTTCAAAGATGTTTAGGATGCCTAGCTTGCAGCTTAAGAGCTCATGCTGACTCCTAGGAAGGGCCTTTGTAAACATGTCAGCAGGTTGACCCTTCGTAGCAATATATTTGGTTGAAACAAGTCCTTGATTGATCTTCTCCCGGATGAAATGGCAGTCTATTTCTATGTGCTTGGTTCTTTCATGATACACTGGGTTGACTGCTATCTGCATAGCAGCTTTGCTATCACTGAAGACACAATAGGAAGAGTTGTTTCAACACACAACTCCTTCATTAGGCCAACAATCCACACCAACTCTGCTACTAAAGCTGCTAGACTTCTATACTCAGCTTCAGCTGAGCTTCTTGAGACTGTAGTCTGCTTCTTAGACTTCCAAACGATAAGTGAATCTCCAAGTTTTACTACATAACCAGTTACAGACCTTCTGGTATTAGGACAGGCAGCCCAGTCTGTATCAGCATAGGCTGACATTTCAAGCTTGTTTTTGCTGGACAAGAGAACTCCTTGTCCTAGTTGTCTTTTTAGGTACCTTACTATTCTGAGTGCAGCTTCCATGTGAGACTGTTTAGGGGCTTGCAAGAACTGGCCCAGAGTTTGTACATAGTAGGAAATATCTGGTCTTGTCATGGTTAGGTAGAGAAGCTTACCTATGAGTTTCTGATAACAGCTTTGATCAACCAAGGCTTCTGTTTGTTCATTCCCTTCTGACAGATGATCATCATACTCTCTTGATGTCAATTTTATATTGGTATCCATAGGAGTCATGGCTGGTTTTGCAGCTCCAAGTCCTGTTTCTGATATTAGTTGTAGTGTATACTTCCTTTGATGTATTATAATCCCTTTTTCAGATCTTGCAAACTCAATTCCTAGGAAGTATTTTAACTCTCCCAAGTCTTTCATCTTAGATGTTTCTTGCAATGCTGTCTTTGTGTCTTGAATCAGTTTGAGAGTATCACCTGTTATAAGCATATCATCAACATATACAAGCACCACAGTTACTCCTCCTGTTTCTTTCTTGACAAACAGTGAATGATCATGTTGGCTTTGTTGAAATCTGAAGCTTAGTAGTGCTTCAGTTAGTTTGTCATTCCATTGTCTTGGAGCCTGTTTGAGACCATACAAGGATTTTTTGAGTCTACACACCATATTCTCCCCCTGACTCAAAAAACCTTGAGGAAGTTGTATATAGATTTCATCAATCAAATCACCTTGCAAGAACGCATTAAATACATCCATTTGATGTATATGCCAGCCTTTGATTGCTGCAATAGCAAGTACAGACCTGACTGTTTTCATCTTGACTACAGGTGAGAAAGTTTCTTGGTAATCAATACCTTCTTGTTGACTGTACCCCTTTGCCACAAGCCTAGCTTTGAACCTTTCAACATCTCCATTTGCCTTATACTTCACTTTATATATCCATCTACAACTAATAGGTTTCTTTTCTGTAGGTAGTGGTACCAGATCCCATGTATGGTTATTTTGAAGTGCTTCTATTTCCAACTTCATAGCTTCCACCCATCTAGGATCCTGAACAGCTTCATTATAGGTGTTAGGTTCTGTTACTTCAGACATCTTGCTTAGATAGGCTTGATATTTAGGTGCTAGATGATCATACTTTATGTAATTGGCCATAGGATATGTGACTCCATCCTTGATACTTAATGACACAAAGTCTTTCAACCATAATGGAGGATTTCTACCTCTACTAGACCTTCTAACCTCAGTAACCATTGGTACCACTTCATTAGACACTGTCTGAGTTATAGAAGTCTCAGGTGGATCTTCAGTTATCTCAGGTGAAACATGTTCTATGACTTGTTCTGTGGAAGGTCTTGTATCTCCCTCAGGTAGTTCAGCAGGTTGTATTACATGACCAATCATGTTTTGGCTTTCATAATCAGTATCAAACAGACCATACGTATTAGCAGGAAATAACACACTTTTGTCACCACTCTTACTGACCTTGAAAGGAAACACATTTTCTCTAAACACAACATCTCTACTGATGAACAACTTCCTTGCCTCTAAGTCATACAACACATATCCTTTTTTGAATCATTGAGTACCCCATATGAACTGACATTCTGGACCTAGACTTTAGTTTGTCCAGTTCCTGAACTGTCTTTGCATAGCACAAACACCCAATTACTCTTAAATGTGTAGTAGATGGTGGTTTGTTATAAAGCTTCTCATAAGGTGCCTTGTGTTGTAACACTGAACTAGGCAACCTGTTTATTAGATATACAGCAGCTAACACACACAAACCCCAGAATTGAATAGGTAACTCAGCTTGAAACCTTAGAACTCTGGTAACCTCTAGTATGTGTCTATGTTTCCTCTCAGCAACACCATTTTGCTGGGGTGTGTAGGAACAGCTTGTCTGATGCACTATTCCAAGACTGCTGAACATGGTACTGCACACTGAATTGACAAATTCAGTACCATTATCAGACCTTATTACTTTAACTATTTTACCAAACTGAGTATGCACATAATTGAGGAACTGTTTGATAATCACACACACATCAGACTTCAACTTTAGTATGTAAACCCAAGTCATCCTTGAAAAATCATCTACTATAGTAATGAAGTACTTATTACCATCAAAAGTAGCATGCTTATATGGACGCCAAACATCCATATGTACTAATTCAAAGCAATCAGAGGTTTTGATACAAGTTGTAGGAAATGAACTTCTAGCTTGTTTTGCACACGGACATACAGTACACTTATCTACTGCACTAGCTATAGTCTCAGACTTAGAACTCAACATTTTTTCTAACACTCCAACTGATAGATGTCCAAACCTCTTATGCCACAGTTCCATATCATTGAGACTCTTGGACTTGTCTTCATCTTTCACAGCAAGTAAACAATCACCAGTTGTATGTCCACCTCTTGTCACTCCCGAGAACATATACAGCCCATTCATCTCTTTACCAATCTCCCTCACCTTTCCATTTGAGAGATCCTGAAAGACACAGAAATCAGGAAAGAAATTTACTGAGCACCCAAACTCTCTTGTGACTTTTGAGACAGACATAAGGTTATATTTAAATTCAGGTAGATAGAGCACATTAGAAAGACTGCTGCTTGTAGAAATTGTACTAGATCCAACATGTGTAACTGCAATTTCACCTCCTGTAGGTAAATGTACTTTCCTTGTACTATCAAGCTTACTAATTGTTGCTTTATCTAGAAGTTCTACATCAGCTACCATATGATTAGTAGCACCAATGTCAATTATCCACTCTTGGATCTTTTTAGCTAAAAAAGCTCCATGAAACTCATGAAACTCATTACCTGATAGACTTGCAGATGCTGCTATATCAGGCTTGACACCTACATTTCCTTCACCTTTCAGAAGTGCTAAGATCTGATTATACTGCTCCTTTGTGAAAGGATAAGGCCCCATCTCATGCTATACTTGGCTAGTGCCTAGTTCACTATAACCAGACTCCAGCACAGCTTTTGACCCCTTCGCAAGCTCTTGAAAGTGATTGTCTGCCACTACATCATGAGCACTTGCCCCTGAACCATATCCAGAATTAGGTCCCTTCTTTTTGAACTTGTAATCTGCAGGATAGCCTATCAACTTATAGCACACATCTTTAGTATGTCCTTTCATTTTACAGAAGCCACACTGCATACCATAGTTCTTTTTGAATCTTGAGGGTCCACCCTTAGCATACATAGCTATATCAATGCCCTGACTCTCAATTGCAGGACTTGAACCCAAGATCCCTGCATTAACAGAAATGGACTTTTGTCCTTCATCACTGACTACCATTCCATAGGCCTGATTAATAGAAGGCATAGGACTCATGAGTAAAATCTGACTTCTTGCCTAATTGTATGACTCATTGAGCCCCATTAGGAACTGGAACAGCTTTAGTTTTTGCAGATGAGACACAAATTCTCTTGACTTCTCACAACTACAACAAGGAGCAGGCACTAAAGCCTAACTCTTCCCAAAGATTCTTCAACTTTGAGTAGTAGACAGAAACAGAAGAGGTACCTTGTGTCAATGTAGCAATTTCTTTGTGGACATTGAAGACTCTTGAACCATCCACTTTATTAAATCTCTCATACAAATCATCCCAAACACCCTGGGAATTAGATGCATACATAATGATTGCAACTGAGTTCATCAACCAAGACAATACCACAGCATTGACTCTTTCCCAGTTACTCCACAAACTCTCTGGAAACACTTCTTTCTTGCAGGTGCCATCGACCAGTCCCATTTTATTTCTCCCAAGCAATGCAACCCTAATGGATCTATTCCACATTTCATAGTTTTCGATTCCTGTCAATTGAAATGAGATGATTTGTGCACCACTAACATCAGCAGGAGACAGAAACAATGGATGACTATAATCCACACCTGGACCTTGCACCATTCCATTACTCGATCCTGGACCACCTCCATTACTTGGTCCATGTACAGCATCATTCCCAGATCCAGAATTTGTGTTTTCCATTCTGTGAATATCAGCCAAGAAATCTCACTCGAACAGAACAAGACTAGACAGACGTGAAGCTATGCTTCTTCAGAAAATCAGAAAATTAACAGAATCAAGCTAGTAACACTAGCTGTAATAGCTCTGATACCATGTGATAATGGTGATGAATGTGAAGAACACAGATGAAGAACAAGAAGAAGAAGACAGTAAGAAGAGAATAGGGAGAAGAAGAGATCAACTCTTATTGATTGTAGAGTAATTCTCACTAAGTGTACATGCTATGATATGAATCACTCATATAGAGTTGAAGTTACTAACTAACTTGTCAATCAACCACTTAACTAATCTTAACAACTTTACCTAACTCTCTAACTAACTTTTAGTTAGGATAAGCTAGAATTATAGATGTTAAGTGAGCTCCTTGACAGTTCCTGTGAAGAGCTAGATAACCAGATAACAATCATCTTGTCCCATATGTAATTTAGGGAGATGTTATGGTCTTGGATGGTGAGTTGCAAACATTAAAATTAGAAAAATAATAAATTAGGAAGTGCTTTAATATAAATTTTTAAAACTAAAATTAGTTATAATGTCTCAGTGTTAGTTGGAGCAAGTAATATGAAATTAAAAGTTAAGATATTTCTAAGAAAATAACTTCTGCCCATTAGTGAGGGAACTCACTATTTACCTTTTGGTGGGAAATACTTTTTTAACAAACACCAGGAAATGACTTCCAAAGGAAAACATTATCCTGGAAAATGATGTCCAGCACATAATTTTTGTGTGGTTTTTTTGATGTCTCCCATGAGAGAATGATCATAATGTGCTCCCAGAAGACAATAATGAGAACTTCCAAAATGATTTTGCTTAAGTTTAATTTGAAGATACCTCATGATCACCACCTTGACCACCCTTAGGAGGAATACGCCCTGGATGATCAGGAGGATAGACAAGAACAGCCAGCAGATTCTGACCATCCGGATGCAGAATGTCAGTAATATCAATACAATGCCTCCTAAACATTCCCTTTGGAAGCACCTCCTTGTGCCCATTCAGATAGACTTCAGCAGAATAGTTAATAGCCCGAAAATTAAGATCCACGTGTTGATTATTTGACTGAACAAAAATAAGCTAATCAGTCACTTATTAGAGGTAACGAACAAAGGTAATAGTCGCAAAATCACAAAGGAAATGGAGTAAGAGGTTGCAATATTCACTCAGTAGACTAAATAAACATGCTTGAGCTACTCAACGTGGAGAACATATTAGATAAGAAGCAGCAGCCCTTAACAGAAAGTGAAGCATCAAATGAAACTGAGACAGATTAGACACTTTGTATACATACCAGCTTACATTCAAAGGTGGTGAAAAACCAGAAAGTGTAGTGTTCCCTCCCTGAATCAGCAATGTCAATAATGGATTCATTTTCCAGCCCATAGAAAGGATCAGGAACAAGCTTGTTCTTTACCAGAGTTCCTAAAACACTGCAATTTGAACTACAAAGTGACTCTCTTTTTGTTTTTGTATCAATGAGTTACAAATTGAAAATACAACAATAGAAAGCCCCATCTCCACAATGCTTGAATTTAAACTACAAAGTGACTCTTTTTTTGTTTTTGTATCAGTGAGTTAGAAATTGAAAATATAACAATACAAAGCCCCATCTCCACAATGCTTGAATTTAAACTTCATATCAACCCCTTTAAGAAATCGCTATATAATCAGATTTTATTTTATTTTATTTGAAAATCCTTATGCAAGTTACCAACGAACTTTAAACTAGAATACCAAAACCTGGTGAATGTAAGTGACCAAACAAGAATCAAGTCATTCCATTACAAAAGATTGTATCTTTCAGAAACTACAAAAGGCAGATTAAACATTAAACTGGAAATAAGAAAATCAATTGTTCAAAACCATAACAATCATCACCAAGATTCCACTCATTTGAGCCCCAAAAAAGTATAAATACCACAAAGAAACAACTTTTAACATGAGCAGATTTCACCCATTTGAGTAAAAAGGAGAATATTACGTTCCGGGAACAGCAGCTTCCATCCAAGGAGAGTTAGGAGGTTGGGTTGGAGGTTGAGTAGTAGTGAGCTGTACTCCATTGATTTCAACCTCAGTGGATCGGGCAGCTAACCACCCACTATCCAACACTGTCTTCACCATTCAAGAAACCCTACAGAACAGCCTTAATCTTCTCTAATCTGGAATTCGGAGAAAATCATCACTACAACTACTTTTAGGAAGAGGTTGCTCTTGTCGCATTCTTGACAACTCACGTGACTGTAAGGAAATTGGGTCCCGCAATCCTTGTTTGTGGTGGGACCCACTGAATGTTGTCTATATCTTCTTTTTGATTTTTGGAAATATCGGACTTTGTTATTACTCGGACGGCATAACCTATCGTGTTTGCTTTTTTATAGCAAAGTAATGTCTCTAGCATGCATCCACACGTGTACTGATTAATTTTTTATTTTTCCAATTCAATATTTTTTCGTCCCAAACTTAATTAAAATTTTAAAGTTTTTTTTATAATTTAAAACATTTCAATTGTTTAAAGTTCAAATAAATATTTGAAATTTTTTT
>JAPFFP010000001.1:28397356-28409677 GCA_026153255.1 Solanum medicagineum
AAAATTTGAATTTTCAAAAAAAAAATTTAAAATTTTTTGGTATGGGGTTGGGTGGGGGTGGGGGTGGGGGTGAAGGGAGAGGCTGGCTGCGGTAAATTTTTTTTAAAAAAAATCAGCTTTGAATTTTCGTAAAAATAAAATTTTAATTTGAGGGAGGGGGGGGGGAATTGGATGAGTCAGAATAGAAATAAGTGGAAAAAAATAAAATTTTCAAAATGTAAATTTTTTTTC
This sequence comes from Solanum medicagineum, assembly GCA_026153255.1. Taxonomy (NCBI): domain Eukaryota; kingdom Viridiplantae; phylum Streptophyta; class Magnoliopsida; order Solanales; family Solanaceae; genus Solanum; species Solanum medicagineum. The sequence continues at coordinate 28,397,588 of JAPFFP010000001.1, forward strand.
AAAAATAAATTTTTAATCTTACTTTATTTTTAAAAATTCGGGGAGGGGATCGTAATATGGATGGGATGAAAAAATCAATTTGAAATTGGATAAGAGTTTTGAAAAATGTTTTCCTTAACTTTTGGAAGAAAGTCATTTTCCTTAAATTTGAGGAAAATAAGTTGATTTAAAAAATATTTTCCAAAACATTTAAACCAACCAAACATGAGAAAATGAAATAACGTTTTTTGAAAAATATTTCCCTTCCATACCAAACACACCCTAAATCAATACTTTTATACGTGGATAAAATAAACTATTCATACTAATCTATCATTGATTGCGTTCATAGGTTCAATTGAATAAGAGGCGAGATGATAGTCAACAAGCAACACAATACTATCATGTACACATCTTTTTCAATTGTTGATTCGAGCACAATAAAGTTCATAGAAATTATCATAATATCTGACAATAAATTATTTACGAAACAAAATAAAAACTTTGTTAAAGTTGTTCTCAAGACTTGGCAAACACGTGTGTTGCACGTGCAGTAAATCTAGTATAATTTATAAAGTCAAGATAAAAGTTATGGAATTCACATGAACTCAATACTTATGTGGTAGACCCTCCCCTATCCCACAATATTTGCATATATATATATATATATGGTGATGTACAAAAAAAATTAATTAATGACCTATGGAAAGGAAAAAAAAAAAGAGGGGGCGGGGGAGGGGGGGGTGGTGGAAGAAGCAATATAGACAATAATTAAGAAGACAAGAGTCTTTAAAGTATAAAGTTGCAATTCCAATCACTATTGTATTGTTTACTGATCAAACCATTAATGTAGTCATGTAAGGCTGTCTAAATTTAATAAATGAGTTTGTGACAATCAATTGCCTTACACAAAAGGCAATATGTCCTATGGAATTTCAGTGCAAAGTACGGGCTGATAACTCATAATCCTTAGCTAAAAAGTAGGGGTGTTCATGGATTGGGTTGAATCAAATCGAATCGAATTTTTTAAATATTAAATCAAAAACTTGTATCGAGGTTTCTAATAGATGTATCAAACTAAACCCATAAAATTTGGGTTCTTTAACCTTGGGTTTTTTCAGGTTTTTTGGGTTTTTCAGGGTTTTTTTTCGAATTTTTAGATTTTTTTAAAAATTTTCGTGTTTTCGAGGCTTTTTGAATATTTTGGTAAAATATATAAAAATATACAATTAACTTATTATTAAAATTTTTTTTTAGTCCTACCAAAACACAAAAATATAGTATGTTTTTAAGAAAAATACAAAATATAATATTAATGAAGACACAAAATATGATATTAATGAAGATACAAAAATATTCAACAAAAAATAATAATGAGATCATATAAAATAATAATTGTAAATAAATAAGTTATAATGAAGATAATCGTAGTTTTAAAGTACTAAATCATGCTAAATAAGTCATAATGAAAATATCATAACTTTAAAGTGCTAAATCATGGTAAAATAAGTGTGATAAGTTCTTATTAATTATAAGAGTAAACATTAAAAAAAGATTAAAATTAGGTTATGTATTTTAATTATCTAAACCAATGTAAAACTAAAGAACAAATATTCATTATTATTATCACTCTTAGTGTTGTATTAATTTATTTTTGCTTTTGCTAGTATTAGTATTGATTTGATTCTTGATTTGCTTTAAAATTACTAATATGAAAAAACTTACCCAAACATATCATATTTAAAAATTATTTACCATTTATAGTCATATAAATTTATCTTTATATATGTATAATTAACTTTAAATATATAATTTAGATTTTTTATCAAAATAAGTAATACATTTTAAAACACTTATAATACATCTATATTACATGTAAATTCATTTTTATACATCGTATAATACATCTATTTTACATGCATAATTTGTTTTTAACAAATAATGCGGGTTTTTTTCCTCAAATAAATATAATACAATATATATTACATATAAAATTCACTTTTAATGCCTAGTTAAGTACAATTCCTATAGATTATAAATATTTTCTATAGATAATAAATAAAAATATATTTAAAAATAGTTAATATGTTATAAGAAAAACTCAAAAATGTAATTATCCGTACTAATATCTATGGACTAGAGTTTTTATTGGACCATCCAAAATTTTAAGCCAAATTTAAAATAATATGTTAGAAGGGTAAATTATGCATTATATATATATATTACCTTAAAAGCATCAACTCTACTATTTCCAAAGTGAAATTACTAAATACCCTTTTAAAAAAAATCTAATATCCTAGTTAAAAATTAAATTACTAAAACTCCCTCCATCAACTTTTAAACCTACAAAGCTGTTCGCTCAAAAAGTCCAACTCCGATCGGCGCTTCTATGAGTCCGTTCTATTCGTTATGTGTTTACTCATACAACCGCCGGTTTTGAATAGAAAGGCGAGCTCTCTGTACATCTTGAATACACATATCAACAAAAGATACTCTGTATGTGTGGGCGGATTTTGTGAGATACTTACAAGGACTGTTTTCACGTCTTGGAACTCCACTCAGGAAGGAAGGTGCTACTCAGGCATACATGAATTTAAAGAGGAACAACTTGAGTTCTGATGGTGGTTAAACAGTGCATTAGTACTGGGGAGTAATGTACCATAACTACAATATCAATTTTTCCCTTTTTCGCGCAGACTGTTGGTTGCGAATCCATTTAATTTTGCGCCTTACGCTTTGGAAAAATTGTAGTCATAGCTTGACAGATCAAGGAGGAAATGACTTTGTTCGATAACACACCCACTAAGTTTGATAGCTTTGAGGATGTACATGAGCTCCATGAAGGAGGAAGCAAGTTGCCTCAAGGGCCTTTGTTGAAAGACATTACTGACAACATTCCTTTGGAGATACTCAAAGAAGTCTTCCATTCTGATGGTGAAGGCCTATTCAAGTTCCCACCTCCTCAGGTTATTCAAGGTATTTATCTAAATTATTTCTGCATGATCAAAAGTATTTCAAACTTTTAGAGCATGAGTAGATGATTTTTGTATCAAGGGTGTTCAATAATTGATACATATCAAAGTATTTATATTTAACCTATATATTCGAAAAAGTTTTTCGACGACCGCCTTTGGTAATCTACATATTGATGTCATATTTAGAGGATAAAGCTGCATGGAGGATGGATGAAGAATTTGAGAGAGAAATGTTGGCAGGAACCAATCCCGTCATAATGAGTAGACTCCAAGTAAGCTTTAATTCATCTGAATTGCTACTCTTTGAGGATATCCAGATCTTTCTCAACTTTTCTTGATTATCCCTAATTATTCCTTATGCATTATGAAGATGTCGGCTTATCTAATATCTGCAGGGATTTTCTCCAAGCAATTTGGATAACATATATGGCAACCAACAGAGTACAATTACCAGAGAGCAGATAGAGGATAAGTTGGACTAGCAGTTGATGAGGTAATCATATTGCAAGCTAAATTGTTCAATCAACTTTAATGAGTAGAATGTAGTGACAAATATTAGTTGACGACGAGTTGGTACTATTATTTAACAAATATTAGTTGACGACGAGTTGGTACTATTATTTAACTGGCAATCAAGACTAACAGATTATTCATATTGAATCACCACGACATCATTATGCCATAGTTGAGACGATGACAAACACAGAAACTTACGCCTCAAGAACTCTGCTTTCTTGCACGACAATGAAGCCACTGGCAATTGAACTAAGTTTGCGAGTTTGCCACATCCAAACGGAGATCAATTTGGTACTGTTAGCAAAGTGTATACACCATCAGATCAAGGTATTGAAGGTTCTATCTGGCAGTTGGCCAAAGCCTATGCAGCAGTGAACGACTCAGGCATTCATGAGCTCACCGTTTACTGGTAAAACCTGTCAAAGTAATTGGAAACATTTATTATTACCTTCTCATGAGGTTGAATACGCACGTGGTCATCAAGCCATTTGTGATTGAAACAAATAAGCAACTGTGTGCTCCACCCTATTCATAAGCTTCTCCTTCCTCATTTTCGTAACACGATGAACATAAATGGTTTAGCCAGACAACTTATGAGTTCACCTTTTTCCCTGCCAAATATTGGATAGAAATGTCAGCAGGACTTTACAAAAGACTGGATTTTCCCTGAACAATCACTTCCTGCTGATCTCATCAAAAGGTAAATGAAAGGACACAAAGGAATTATAAACCTTATACTTAATCATAAGTATATAAATTCACTAAACGAATATTTTCTGTGTTGCTTTCCTGCTAACCTGATCATAATTTTATTCACTTCAAGGGGAGTGGCTGTTGAGGACTCAAGCTCCGCACATGGTCAGGACTATCCGTGTGCTGTTGAGGGGTTGAAAATCTGGTCAGCAATCAAAAGTTGGGCAACAGAATACTGCAACTTCTATTACAGATCAGATGACACTATACAGAAAGACAGTGAACTCCAAGCTTGGCGGAAGGACATGGTGACAAGAAAGATGAGGCTTGGTGGCCTAAAATGCAAACTTGACAAGAGCTCATAAAATCTTGCACCGTCATAATATGGATAGCTCCAGCACTTCATGCAGCAGTCGATTTTGGGCAATACTGTCGTACAAAAAAAAAATCAAACGACTCTTTTATACAAAGCGCTGCATTCATTAGGCATAAGTATATATTTCGCTCCGTCAGAAAACTACTGGACCTCAGAACGGATGTGCTGCTTCAGAGCGAAACAAACTTATCTACTACCCAAGTTCAATTAGTTGCTTCAAATGCTGCCATTTCAAGAGTACATGGTTTCTCTTAATCTTTTAATCCAAAGCTTGTTTAAACTTTATTTTTTTTAATCATGCTTAACGGATTAGAAAGGGTATCTTCATCTCTTTGCTCATATTTTACCCATAATCAGTCTCTTTAATTTGATATTTACTATGTAACTATCTGAAATGAGAGAATAGAAAAGGACACCTACTTCAATATATTTGTTTGATCGTCGGAAGGAAAAAAGTTAATGAGAGAATAGCAAAACTATCATACTCAATCAAACAAATTCAGTAATATATATCTAAATATCTTATTGTTATGATTACACAAGTAGAAACTGAGTAATCTCACATTTTATTGCTGTAGAATCTAACCAAACACTTAGTTTGTAGGATCATTAAATTTGTTTCACTAGTCAGAAAATGTAATCACATACAAAGATGAACTACACCATATAAAGTCACAGTCTATTATCGTACCTTGTTATAGTTATTCGTTTTCCGGAGAAGCAATCTATACAAGAATCTTCACTTGAACTTCTTTTTGAATTTGAGAAGAGGAAGAAGGAAGAAGAAAAGAAAGGTTCTTTCTCTCTGTTTTTTTCAGGGAAAAGCTACATTTTTTCTTTTCAATAAAAGAACCCTTTTATACTTCTAAAGGGACAAAACTTTTCAAATAGCTGTGTCTCTTTTCATTTATTAATATTTAAATAAATATAACAAATATATTATTATAAATATTAATATGCATATGAGTTGACCCACATGGGTGATCCAATGCAAATTCCTTCAACTCCCACTCACACATAGTGGGTCAACTCACATTCTTATTTTGTAACATTCATATGTACGACTAGACCGCGTGATCAGTGCATACTCCGAGAGTTTCGTTGCTATACATCTGTTAGGAATATACAACATCTCAATCAATGAAACTTAGAGTAGATTATAGTATGCAGTACCCTAGACCATTTATCACATTCATATCTCTCATTATCTCTTTTCTTATATTTGAATTCATCATTATGTACTAGTCTCGTAGACAAACATAAAGGACGTCAATGAACGCAATTGATGTGATAATATCCAATGATCTTCCTCATCTCATGAATCTCTCAATCTCAACGTGATATGTTTTTCTAGAAATGCTCCGCCAGATCGAATCAAACATGGTCTCTTGGCAACAAACTAAGGTAGCAAACACCAAATTGAATCTCAAAAAACTGATTTAAGTCATGAGGGTACAATATGAAAATTACTTATAATTTTCAGGGCTTCACACGATAGCAAGTAGAGAATAAATTTGTATCGCCCTTATGGGTCACTTAATGCATACATGGTATGAAACATGTATCACAGTATTGACTCCTTTTCCCTGGAGCGTATGTCCTTTATTAATAAAAACATTGTGTAGATAATAAGAAAGACAACTCATGTCTAACTTTGAGTTCACAAATCTACTCATTTATTTATTCTTCAAAACTCGTATCTGGCATTAAAACAGACTAACTAACTTCAATCCCACATGATTAAATACAAACTAACATACGACATTTTGATTATAAATGTTCAGCTCTCTATTATCATCACTTTTGGCAATAATTAGTTTATAACTGTCTCATCTCTACTTGTCACTTAGACAATAGAGGTGACTGCTTGTGTGAATAGGCCAATCTTTTTGTCAGTTCGACAATTTTTATCCTTAGAATAATATATGTATATGAATTAACAAGAATGGAAAATTAGGGATTAATCAACATTAACTTCAATAATGTGAATTTACATGAATATGTCTGGGAAAACAAAAATAAAATACATCAACATCTACGTAAACCCAATGACTTCACATGTCTTTCATAAGCATCAGATGCTATGGGTTTCGTTAAGGGATCTGCTATCATTTGATGTGTAGATATGTATTTTATGTTCACTTTCTTTCGTGCTACCATGTCTCTTACAAAATTATACTTTATGTCAATAAGCTTTGTCTTTCAATGGTACTTTAGATCTTTCGCGTAGGCCATCGCAGCCTGACTATCACAATTGATTGCAACAGGCTCAACAACATTGTTATATATGCCCAAGTGAACCAGAAAATGCTTAAGCCAAACAGCTTCTTGCACAGTAGATGAAAGCGCAACAAACTCAGCTTCCATAGTGGACAAGGCTATGCATGACTGCTTTTTGCTACTCCATAATATGGTGTCATTATTAAGCAAAAATGCATATCCAGAGGTGAATTTTCTCTCATCTAAATCTCCTCCCAAATCAACATCTGTGTAGCCTTTGAGTTGCAAATCCTTTTCTTGATAACATAAGGAATAGTCGATTGTGCCTTTAAGATATCTCAATATCTTTTTAATTGCTTTCCAATATTGCGGTCCTGGATCAGATTGATATCTGCTAACTAGTCCAATAGCATAACAAATATCCGGTCTAGTATACATCATAGCATAGGTGAGGCTTTCGATTGCATTAGCATAAGGAACTTTTCTTATTTGTTCTTTTTCATGTGGAGTCTTAGGACACATCGTTCGGTTCCAAGCTTCACTTTTAGAAACTGGAGTGTTTATGGGTTTACAATCTTGCATATTAAAGCATTTAAGAACTTTCTTAATGTAAGGTTCTTGTGAAAGAGATAATAATCTCTTTGAACGGTCTTTTGAAATCTTAACTCCAAGAATGTATGTTGCTTCACCCATATTTTTCATCTCAAAAATAGATGATAGCCACTCTTTTATTTCTTTTATGAGATCAATGTCACTTGCAGCTATTAGTATGTCGTCTACATGCAATGATAAGATCGCAAACTTATCTTTGAATTTTTTTATATACACACAATGGTCTTCATGAATCATAACAAATCCATATGATATGATCTCATCATGAAAACGTAAGTACCATTATCTAGAAGATTGTTTAAGGCCATAAATCGATCTTTGAAGTCGACATACTTTATTTTCTTCGCCTTTTTTCACAAAACCTATAGGTTATTCCTTGTAGATTTCTTCTTCTAGTTCTCCGTTGAGAGATGCAGTTTGCACATTCATTTGATGTAATTCAAGATCCAATGCAGTTACTATAGACAAAATTAATCTTATTGAAGTAAAGCGCACAACAGGTTAAAAGATTTCTTCATAATCAATTCCTTCCTGTTGTGTGTACCCCTTAGCTACTAGACGAGCTTTGAATTTTTCAATGCTATCATCTGTCTTACGCTTGATTTTGAGAACCCTTTTGTTTCCAATAGCTTTTCGGCCTATAGGTAGATCAACCAATTACCACACTTGGTTAGATGTCATTGACTTCATTTCCTCCTCCATTGCTTTTAACCATTTTTCTTTAGCGGGACATGTAAGAGCCTCATTTATATTTCTTGGCTCTTCATCATCAGGAGTAACTATAAATGTTTCCCCTTCGATCTCAAATCGACGACAAGGAATTTGTGGATGACTTGTTCGTCGAGGTTGAGATTGACAAATTGATTTATCAATTGGTAAGTTACTACACTCGGACCAGCAATATCATCAGGATTTGATGCATCTGGTGTATCTGTGGAAATAGAAACTAATCCATTATCATTAAAATGACTCTCACTCAAATTCATTTGATCTTCGACAGCAGAAATAGTCTGGTACGTAGTTTCATAAAGAGATAAGTCATGACCTATCTCTCCCTTCTTAGGAAAATTATTCTCTATGAATGTGACATCACGCAATTCAAATTTAGTTACAGTGCCACTATTTTGTTCCCCTATGAACACATGACCCTTAGATTGTTCAGAGTATCTTATGAAGATACATTTTATTCCCTTTGGACCTAATTTTCCATATTGGCAAAAGGTTTACGAATAAAAATAGCACAACCCCAAGGTTTTAAAAAACTTAAATCGGGCTTACGTTTAGTCCATAACTCATATGGTGTAGTCGTAACTAATTTTGAAGGGACATAATTAAGAACGAATGTAGCAGTGAGCAAAGGATCATCCCAAGAGGTGATTGTAAATTTTGCTTGTGCCATCATCGACCTAACCATTTCTAACAAGATCTCTGTTTCGTCATTCCGCAACACCATTTTGTTGTGGAGTATAAGGAGTAGTTAATTGCCTTTGAATTCCTTTTTCATCACATAGCTTTTGACCTCATCAGACAAATACCCCCTTCCTCGATCGATTTTTAAAACTTTTATTTTTCTGTCCAATTGATTCTCAACTAAGTTCATAAACTTAATGAAGCAACTCAAAGCTTTAGATTTGTGAGAAATCAAGTGTAACCAAATCAAGTAAACTCATCAATAAAAGTGATGAAATAAACAATACCATGTCTTGCCCTTACATTCATTGGACCACAAATGTCAGAATGAATCAATTACAATGGAGTATCAGCTCTTGTGCCTTTCCCAAATGGGTTTTTAGCAATTTTTCCAGCTAGGCAAGATTCATAAGTAGACAATTCTATCTTATCTATTGTGCCAAGCAAACCTTCTTTGGCTAAGCGGTTCATTCTTTGCTGACCCATATGGCCGAGCCTCGCATGCCATGTATTTATATCATTCTCATAATTACAAGATGTAAATAAGGAAAAACTAATATTATCATTATTGGAACTTTGATAAACATCCAGTACAAAAAATGATCATAAAAATAATCAGTTTCATATTTTGTCTTACCCAAATACATATCCATACCATGTTCATGAAAGAAAACATTAAAACCTATTTTAATCAACATTCGGACGAGACTAGATTATGATGAATTGTTGGGGCAAATAATATATCATGTAGGAGCAGAGTTCGGTCACCCCACATTTCAAGTTTGCAGGTACCAATCCCTTTGACCTCCTCTTTGGAGTTGTTTCCTACGTATACCCATTTAGATCCTCTCGGGATTCGTCTATAATCTACAAAAGAATCTTTCTGTCGTTATATGTTCAGTGGCTGCTGAATCTACAATCCACATAGGAAGTGATTCAGTTAAAAGGCAGAACAAGAAACATTTACATCACTATGTAAATTATTCATAAGGTCATTTACCTTAGGCTCAGGACAATCATAAGCAAAGTGTCCCTTGTTCTTACAGTTATAGCACTTAAACTTAGTCATAGAAACATTTTCCTCTCCTTGTTGACTAATCTTAGGCTTCTTTGTGGCTTTCACATGTTGGAGGGTATAACCATTTTCAGGAAGTGTCAAAGACACATTTAGAGCTTTAAGAGTTTCTTACTCTTCCACGACATACTTGGCTTTACAGTTATCACCCTTAAGCTTATCACTTTTGTTAAGCTTGGCAATAATGTTCTTTGCAATAGTTGACATACTGATTTAAAACATGCATAAAATAAAATGAGACAACTATGCACATTGCTTTAGCCTAATATTCATATACATAATAATTCTTAAAATAATTAACTATGTTAATATTCATTTCACATCAGGTTCAGATTCGAAAGTTCACTAAGTTCCCAATCATCACTTGGACTCTAGTATGACATAAATTTAACACAGTCAATCATCTAAGAATCACTTATCTTGAATCACATAAATTCAAGATTTAAAAAAACATAAATTCTACAACATATATAGAAATACTTAATAATAATTAACATATAAATTCACATAAATCATGTTACATATAAACAATCATTAAACAAATTCAATACACATGATCACTAAATATCTCTTGGTGAACAGGAATAGATAAAATCAAATCTATACGCAAGTCGAAAGGCAATTTATATCTTATAGCCAGTTAATCAAAATGACACATAGTCTTCTTAACTTCCAAGTCAACATATTCATCTATGAAATATTGGACCAATGACTTGCAAGATCTCGCTCTTTTGAGATTCAACTTATCCCAAGATTTGTCAAGTAATTTCTTTTGAAAATCTTCTGACAATGCAGATCGCAAAGCCAAGTATTTCTTCTCTGTGGTTAATAAACCCCTGGCCTAGACAATCTCTTGAATTAACTTATTAATTCTTATTATATGTTTCACAAATCTTGTAAGATCATCTTCTTCAACATTGGATTCTGGCGAGAGATTAACCAAATTGTCAATCGTAGTTTTCACCTTATCCTTCTGTTACTTTGTAAAAAAATCGTCTGGGTGTCCTTATCAATACCATGATTTTCTATAACACATACAGAAAACAATTAGGACTAACCACGCATGAGAAAAAAATTATACAACAATTTGTATAAAGAGATCTTATAAGACTTTAACCAAAAAAATAAAAATATAGCCTTTGTGATCCAAAAAATAAGGAAGAGAAAAGCCTTATTAAAGAAAAACTTTTTACAGCAACCAAAGAAAATTGTCTCTCATCCTTTTGAAATTGTCCAAAAAACTTTTACATTTATGACATTTTCTTCTTTCAAAAAAAATTTTAAGCGAAAACTTTTTTATGTATAAGACATCTTATGTCAAAAAAATAATAATAAAAGTGAAAAGTTTTTCACGTCTAAGAACTCTTTTGTCAAAAAATTTTCAACTAAAAAAAATTGTAGACGAAAACAAAGTGAGCGTCAATGTTCTCACTTGATCCTTTAAAAACTAGTCCACTAAAAAACTGAAGATAACTACATTTTCAATTGAGGGACCACTCTGTCACTTGTCACTTGTCACATTCTTAATACTCAATAAAGAATTGCAGTAGAACAATTTGTCTAACAAAGACTCCAAATTATTCTTTTCCTCGTTGAAAAGGGACTCGTACCGTTTCGTTAGTAATTTTTTCTTTTACAACAAAAGTAGACTGTTTTCGATACTCAAGTAGACCAGGATAAAGAATCTAACTTTGATATCAATGTAGAATCTAATCAAACACTTAGTTTGCAGGATCATTGAATTTGTTTCATTAATCAGAAAATGTAATCACATATAAAGATGAACTACACTATATAAAGTCACAGTCTATAATTGTACCTTGTTACAGTTGTTCATTTTCCGGAGAAGCAATCTACACAAGAATCCTCAATTGAACTTCTTTTTGTATTGGAGAAGAGGAAGAAGGAAGAAGAAAAGAAATGTTCTTTCTCTCTGTTTTTTTTTTCAGGGAAAAGTTACGTTTTTTATTTTCAATAAAAGAACCCTTTTATACTTCTAAAGGGACACAACTTTTCAAATAGTTGTGTCTCTTTTCTTTTATTAATATTTTAAATAAATATAACAAATATATTATTATAAATATTAATATGCATATGGGTTGACCCACATGGGTGATCCAATCCAAATTCCTTCAATTGCATAACCCCATTCATATGTTGTGAGAAATATGAGAGGAAAAATATTATTGAATTGTTGTCTACATTATTACGTTGAGACCCTATTTATAGATACT
>JAPFFP010000001.1:28446100-28473499 GCA_026153255.1 Solanum medicagineum
TGTGCATTATCAAAGTTTGAGTTCCAACTTAAAAAGTTATGCCAAGTTCAGGGTCATGTTTGTGTATTCTCCCTTTTATTTTTTACAAAGAAAGGGGTGGGAGTGGGGGTGGGGTTGGAGGGAGTTTTTGTGTATATTGAAGGTAATAGAAATTTGATTGGTTGTGTCGTTTTGAAATTACTATTTAATGAATTCCTTCTTATTTTTCTTGCACTTAATGAATCTTTTACACCATTATTTAAAGACTCATTTAGAATAAACAAACAATTTTATGAGAAAAAGTTAGACAATGATCTAAAATTGTGCACGTTATTTCAAATGTTAGATAATAATCTAGTATCTAAGGTTGAATAATATATGATCAAATATTTAACTCTGATTTAAAGTTATTTATGAGAATAATTTCTTTGGTGCATATTTGTGATGATTTCGGTGTGAGTTGTAACATTGAGGTCAGTCAAACCATTATATTTGCACAACTTTTAAAAATAAGAATACAATCTAAACTGTGACATAAAAAGAGACATTTGCATAAATTAACCAATCATAGAGTAATTCATTCTAATTTAAGGAATCTTTTGAAACTTAAAACACACTCATCTTTTAGAAAATGGGAGAAAATATTGCTTGTATTTTGTAGCATCAACAAATAAAATATTAATTTCAAGTTGGGATCTGTCAGAAGGTAAAATAAAATTTTTATTTCAAAAGCAAAGGACTAAAATTTCTAAAAAGAAAGTATTAAATTATATTCAATTAAACACTTCAACTCTTAATAAAAAAATCTTAATAAGATACTTTTCATTTTTTCTTCATGCAATGTCCTTGGTCTAGTGATAATTAAATTAATCACATAAAACAAATTATTTTTCTTTAATTATGTATATTCATCTTAATAAGTCATAAAATCCTAGACATATTCTGCAATTGAAATTGATGCTTTTGTATGTGTGAATATTATAAAGAAAAAAGAGAAGAAGAATTACACAGAAATGGGGGGAAAATACGATTGTTTTTAAATTTACACAGAAAGGAAGAGGTATTTGAATATTACCAAGTTAATCAAAAAGTAAAACAATATTCTGTTCAGTTGCAAGGGTTTAAGGTTTCCCTCCACCTCCTCCAATGGCAGTGAGGGTTTAGCGATTCTCCTGTTTTCCTCTTTCCATTCTCCCAATCCAAACGACCATGGTTCTTTCTCTTCTTCTCCTCAGACGCTTATATTCCCTTAAACCAAAACCCTGTCTTTTCATCCTTTCACAAACGAAAACCTTCTCTTCCTTTTCACCTTCAGATAAGCCTTCTTCTTTATCAGCTCGCATGAGCTTCGTATTCGACCAAATCGATGCTATTGAGAAAGAGCGAGCCGAGAAGGACCAAACCCTTCAACGAATTCGGGCATGGCGTGAATCCAAAAAGGGAAATCAAACCCAAGCCCAGAACCAAGACCCGGTAGTTTCGAGCTCGGGTTTTTCTGATGTGGGGTCTTCGGAAACGGAGTTGGTATCGACAAAGAATGGTGGGTTTGATGGTGGTGGTGTTGGGTTGATGAGTAAGAAGGTGGAATTAGTGCATCCATGGCCCGAGTGGATCGAGTTAATGGAGCGCCTGGTTCAGCAGAATTATTTTGATCATAAGAGAAAGGATGAGGATAAAATGATTGAGGATTTGGGGTTTAATGTAGCTGACGTTGCTGAAGAGGAGGGTTTTGATTTTACTAGGGATTGGAAGACTGTGCAGACTGCTATTCTCAATTTTGGGAAAGACCGTTTCGATATATTAAGGTCTGTTTTCGATAAAGAACACATTTTTCACCATTTATTGTTCCCTTTTTTCTTTCTGGGATTGAACTTTTAACCATCAGATTAATTCAATTGAGCTGCATTGTACTTATTGCTAAAGTATTTAGCTGGGAAAAACTTGTCAAGCTTAGAAATGATAGTGTTCATTTACCCCCCTTAATTCAGGTTTACTTTAGATAGCTATGTTAGCAACTCAATTGACTCTTGCTATTGAAGAGTTCTTGCTTTCTTCATATATGACTATACCATGAGAAATACTCCTAAGTTTTGATAGATAAATGAGATCCATAATTGCGAAAAATGAAATTGGGTAACAACCTGAGAGTCTAGTTAATTAACTTGTGCAGTTTTCACCGTTCCGTTTTATACATCGTGGGAGGGGGAAGGGGGGATGGAGGAGGGGATTACTTGATGGGGAATAGATTCGTTGCATACTGGAGATTTAGGCAGCTGCCAAGTGATCCCATAGTGAATTTTCACTGTTCTTTCAAAAGCATTGTTAAGAATTAGATTGTTTTGATTATTGATCATAAGGAAGCCGTAGATGTTTATTTGATTAACCTCACCTTTTGTATACCCTCCCTGCGGTTAAACTTGGCTGGAATTAAAGGAAAATGAAAAGTGTACCATGACATTCTAGTGACAAACAATAACTCTTGATGCATAGGGTGATTAATTGATTTCAGGTCATTGTCAAGACAAGATCTCCAAATTTTGGTTGGTTATGGATGCCCTAGTACAGACAAGAAGGTGGTTTTTTCTTCCAAGTTATTGAGAAAACACGCCCATCTGGACGAAGGGGATGTAAGTTTGTATTCTTTGTTGTAATTATGTATTGCATGCCTTATTAGAAGCCCATTATTGGTTCTTTATGAAATGTGGTTTCTCATTCCCATTTCTTGTACATCTTGTTTGGCTCAATTTATTTTCTTGATAAATATGATGTCTTAACAAGATTTGCCATGTGATAGAGGAGTTCACAGATGTCATTTATGCATTTTCTGAAAGGCATTGCCTATTTTAATCTTCTTTTTCTCAAATGCATTAAGATCTCCTGTTGGTGACTTTTGCTTTCAGAAAGGGATGAGCTTTAAACTAAGCAGTACAAGATTTTGATATGGAATGTTAAAATTCTATAGTTATTAGAAAGCAGCAGGCTCTAGTTGTTACGTTTAATATCTAAGCAACCTATAGAGTTGTAACATACATGGAAAAAATATATATATCTTTTAGGTGGTTCATGCTTATATTTTTAATAATTGTGGTCTTCGGTCCAGCTTGTCCGTGACTCAACTAATTCCATGGAATACCCGCCGCCTCCCACCGGCAACACATACCAACTAACTTTGTTGGTTTGTCCACTGAGGCTAGAACAGAAGGGAAGAATTCTGTTGAGATTTGAACCTGAGACCTGACGGTACTCAACCTGCTTCATTGACCATTAAGCCAAACCTTTAGATGGTTCATGCTATTTAAGTGGCATCATAGTAGGCACAGTCTTGAATTTGAGTCTCGCTCTGTTCTTCCATCAAAACATCTCTGCATTCTAGGCCCCATGTAAAAGAATTTACTTGGACATTAGAGGTTTTCTTCAAGAAAAGTAACTAACTTTATTAACATGGGAATATTCTATCTACAAGCAATATACAAAAAGGTCGAGACTGCATGAAAAATAGTAATCAATATGGAAAATAGGAACCTCATTGTGCACCAAAATGGAACTAGAAACAAGAAGTTATTCCCCAATGTGAAAAGTTATTTTCTGATCCACCAGAGGCTCTTTATTAACTAAATAAAATTGTTCATTTTGTAGCAGATTTTGCTTTTATATGAGGCAGTTAGCCTATTCAACAATGTATTAGTTTAAGATCTATAGAAAAATGAATTTCTTCACCTTACTCACATATAAAGATGGTTTCAGATTAGCTGCATTGCTGTTAATGTTTATCTTGGACTTGGATTGCTTGAGATGGTATCTTTTAAGCATCTGGAGATAACCGCCTTATTGGGCATACCGTAACATCATGAATTAGTGTAGGGAAGCTTTTAAAAGTCTAAATTGAGGTGAACATTGTTCTTTTGTGCGGCGAGTATTCACTATGATGACTTTATGATTTGTTGAGTATACTATGATCTGGGCACTCACTATATGTATTATTCAATGACCAATCCAAGTTTTTGCATGAGTATATTTTTGGTATATATCTTTACGGCCAAGAGGACCTTTGTTATTATCAATGAAAACATTACTTGATCAAAAATAAATTTTATGATTGTATCAGGTTTGCAGTTCTTGCAATTTGAGGAGTTCTTGTGAAAGGGCATATTTACTTACCAATAAGGAGGATGAAGCAAGGACAATAGATGTCATGCGTGTCCTATTGACTTATGGTTTTGATGCAATCAATGGGTCAGTTGCTAATGAGAGTCTTATGAAGAAGAAATCTGTAAAGACTGTTGTTCGTAAATTGCTTCACGAAGTAGTCAAGTTGAGTGCTGTTCCAATAGATCCAAATCTTCCACCTCCAGTTTTTAAAAAACCACCTCCAAAGGTGAAGCAACCACCTCCACCTCCAAGGAAACGAGTAGGACGTGACGACATTGAGATGAAAAAAGGAGATTGGCTGTGTCCAAAGTAGGTTTCATATCTTTTCTTCTGTTCTAAATCTGCTGTCTTCCTTCTTTGGAAATCCACAAAGGGTTTTCAGTAATATGAATTTCCTGATCCATCTTAAAACTTTATTTGGACATTATCTATGCTGTCCAAATGCCATTGTTTAGAAAGCAGTCACAATTGGCATCTGTATGGCATGGGGTGTGCTTCGACTTAGTCAACTTTTTTCCATTGGATGGTCCTGAAAGGTCTGCTGTGACCGATTAGTATGCCTAGCACAAGCAATGCAGGGCTTCATCTTAAATAGGGTGAATTGCATGGTGATAAATTGTTTTATCACTTTTCCTAGTTCTCTTTTGACCCTCATGTCTGTTGATCTTGTATTTGGTTTTTATGATATGAACTTAGAGGGTTGGTGAATTAAAGAGAACATAATTTGTCAAATCTAGAGTTGAAACATTGCTAACAAGTTACACTGCCAGGTGTGACTTCATGAATTTCGCAAAGAATACCGTATGCTTACAATGTGATGCCAACCGGCCGAAGAGGCAGCTGCTTCCAGGAGAGTGGGAATGTTCCCAGTATGTCCTCTACTTGCCTTTTGTTATCAATTTTTTCTCTCTTCTGCTGACATGAGTATATTGTTGATTTTGGAGCAATATGTTAAATTAGTTAGGAAATGATGTTTATTTTTGCTATATTTATTCAAGCACCACAATGATAGATGCCTAGGCTGAGGCTTGAATCTAGTAGGCTTGGCAAGTTTAACAAGTTCATCTTGATGAGGGGGGCAATTAAGAAGCAACTTTTCCGTCTTCTCTTGATTGTCCAATCACTGTTCTCTGTTGTGCCTGGAACAAGCTGCAAATTCTATTTATGATTGCATGTATGCCCTATTAAACTTGTTCACTCATTGACATGCTCAGTTAGGTTGGCAACTTCCATTTGTGTGAAGTGTTCAGAAAAACATTGTTGAAAGGCATTTTGCTTGAGGCTTTCACTTTCTGACATGTTTCTTCTTATATGTTGATTTCCCTTTCTGTGACAATGACAAACAGATTTATTTCCTTTTATGAAATGGCAGGTGTAATTTCTTGAATTATAGGAGAAATGTGGTATGTTTTCATTGTGAATGCAAGCGCCCAGCTGATGACTATATGGTCGCTCAACAGCTGGAGAGGCAACAAGGATCTAGGACACAGATGGATAAAATATCTCGCCGCCAAGATGTTTCCAATGCATGGAATTTTGATTTTGATGATGATGAGTCAGATGGTGCAGACATTGCTACCTTTGAGAATGCAGACTCTCGGAAACTGGATGAAGATTTCCCCCTGGATAGGCAAGAACGAAGAGATACTTCTAGAAGCAATGAAGATGGTTTCTACAAGAGCAGTAGGCCACCAAAAGGCTACAAAACTGAATACCCTGCACCTGGGAAACCAGGGTTAGGATTTAATGATTTTGATGATGAAGAAGATGATGTTGACAACTATGAGATAGACAGTAATGGAGCAAACAGAAGTTCAAGAATAGATTTCTCTGATATTGAGGTCAACTCCGAATCTGAAGATATTGATAGTGTTGATGACACTTCGCTTGTTGGTAGAAGGAACAGTTCCCCCGCAAGTGATGCACATTTTAGACCAAGGCATCAGAAAGGGGCTTTTCATGGTTCCGAGGATGAGGAAGTGGAGTTTGACACAGATGATGAGCTTCCAATTAAAACTAACATGAAATCTAGTGAGGTTTCTTACTCTAACCCAAGATCTAGGAACAAAGGTTCCCGGAGTTTTGACTCAGATGACGATTATGGCCTCAGCTCCGATTCCGATGATGGGGATTTTGTAAGTCAGCATAATAAAGGGAATAAATGGGGATCAAGAGGGGACTTCGGAAGGAGAAGAAGCTTCCATAGTGAAGATGAGCCATTCTCTGACTCGGAGAGCAACAAAGGTAGGTCATTTCGCAAAAATAAGCAACGAGGTGGAAAGGTAGGTCAAAATGGCAGATGGGACTCATCCAAAGGTCGTGGTGATAGGATAAGAGACAAAAGAACCTCTTTTAGAGATAACATGAAAAGAAGTCCCAAAGACTCACATGGAAGCAACAGGAGAAGCCAAGATTATGGATATAATGATTATAGAAGCCATGGACGTGAAGAATCTTATAAACAGCCACGAGGAAGAAATAGTAATTATCGTGATCAATCAGATAGTTACTTAGACGAGGAAAGACATAGGAGGACTAGAATAAATGTACGATAAGTCTCAGCGTTCAGTTTATCATTTCAAAAGAATTGGTTGGCTTGCAGGAATAGCACTGTAGTGAATGATGACATGGATTCATTTCCTCTTCACTTTCCAGAAGTCAGAAACAGTATGTATGCCATCACATCAGCTTGAGAGCTAGAAGCTTCTGACACTAAGAGATGCTGTACAACGAAAAGTTTTTCAGTGACTGGGTATGTATACAATACAAGCTAGTATACAAAGTTGATTGGCGAAAGCTTCATACAAATAAGCCAACCGGGAAGAAGTGATGATTCTGAGGCAATGACTAGCTTGTAGCAACCCTATGCTTGACCTGCAAAGGTGCAGTAACATCAATCTGCTTTAAGTTTTTCATTTAGTTTAGCTGATGATAAGATCTACGTGTTGTAACTACAGACGTTTTTCTGTAAAACCATAATTTGCTAGTTTAGCAATTTTCAATAATTGCAAAGCCTGTCCAGTGCAATAACCTCTCCATTTCGTCTTTCACCCCAGCTAAATATCCTCACACATAGATGACACAATTTAGCTGCAAACAATAACCAGTGTATTCATTTAATTTGACTGATTACAAAATTTAAGAAATATGATATTTCAAAGCTATCCTTTGACAGTAAAGAATCTGCACTGTAAATTGAGTTATTTTTGTGGGTTTTTGCTTATTAACATGTTTGCTTTAGCTGTTTGATTATATTTCTTCCGTTGCTTTAATTTGATTTTACAATATTATCTCTAATAAATCATTTTCTAGCTGCTTCAACTGTGATTTTATTACATTACACTAATCAATTAGTTTAAGTCATGAAAATACTAGAATTAGGAGAAAACAAACACAAAATAATAAATTAAGACTCTTTTTAAACTGAACAAATAAAATAAAATAACTATTTAATATCTTTCAATGATTATATTTGTGATAAAAAGGAAGTACTTTTAAAAGTATAATGTAAACAAATCAAAAAGTTTATGCATATTACTTGAAATGATGTACAAAAAAACTATAGGTCGCAATAATGTCAATCTAAAAAAATCCATTTATAAGAATGCTTTGATCCCCTCCCTTAGTTTCACTATGTTCAACTAAGCGATTTCGAAGCCTGAAAAAAGGTGGCCAAGTGGGCACTAGCAAGCTTCTCCAGAGATAGATCTCAAGGAAGAAGTCCCGGGCGAGAAGTGATCGAAGCATCGGTGAAATGAATGGTTCTTGAAATTTTTCTAATGCCCATAAATTGGAACAGTGAGAGAGTAACATACATTATTTGAAATTTATGTAAAATATATTATAAATTATAATTATTAATAATTTAAAATATTTATAAAAAGAAATAAAATTTTGATTGACTCTCAAAACCTTATACGTGCAACATAAATTGAAACAACAACGTAACATATATTGTTTAAAATTATCAAAAAAGTATATTATAAATAACAAATAGTTAACAATTTAAAATTTTTAAAAATATTTTTTATCAGTGTCATATATACAGAGTAGGAAAAATAGAAGTCATATAAGCCAAGACTTTTCTCGTAAAGGAAAGGGAAAATAATAGATCTTCCTTCCATGAATTTTCTCATAATTTCCTCCTAAAAAAATAAAGAAATTAAATCTTCCTTTCTTATGGCTCATATTATATCGTCTTCCTTCCTTAAATTTGTGCGGCTCCTGAGATTACTTCCCCATCACTTCCACTGTCACTATACGCCTCAAACTCTCTTCACCATCTCCGTCGCCGCCGCCTCCACCCATCTCCGCCGTACTATGGCAACCGCCGTTGACCCATCGAATACTCGTCTAGGATGGATCGGTACCGGAGTAATGGGCCGCTCTATGTGCGCGCACCTGATTAACGCCGGTTACACCCTCAGTGTCTTCACTCGGACACAGTCCAAGGCCCAGGAACTTATCTCCATGGGAGCTCACTGGGCTGACACTCCAAAGGCCGTCGCTTCCCAATCCGACGTCGTTTTCTCTATCGTTGGCTACCCTTCTGACGTTCGCCAGGTAATCCTCGACTCAAACTCCGGAGCTCTTTCCGGTATGCGTCAAGGCGGTGTCATTGTCGACATGACTACGTCCGAACCTTCCCTGGCTGTTGAAATTCACTCCGCAGCCTCTGCCGCTGGCTGCTCGGCCATTGACGCACCCGTTTCTGGAGGCGATCGCGGAGCTCGGAATGCTGCTTTATCCATCTTCGCCGGTGGAGAGGAATCTGTTGTCCAGAGGCTTGATCCATTATTTAACCTTCTCGGCAGGGTTTATTACATGGGTGCCCCTGGAAAAGGGCAGTTCACAAAATTGGGAAACCAAGTAGTAATTGCTTCCTCTATGGTGGGACTATGCGAGGGCTTAATCTACGCCCATAAAGCTGGTTTGAATTTGAATCTGTTTTTGAATGCCATTTCAACAGGCGCAGCTGGCTCAAAATCCTTAGACTTGTATGGGAACAGGATACTTAATAGGGATTTGGAACCTGGATTTTATGTGAATCATTTTGTCAAGGACTTGGGAATATGTTTGAGGGAATGCCAGAACATGGGTCTGGCTTTGCCTGGGCTGGCATTGGCTCAGCAGCTCTATCTCTCGCTTAAAGCTCACGGTGAGGGCGATTTGGGAACCCAAGCTCTCATTCTAGCGCTTGAGAGGATTAACAATTTGTCCCTTCAATCTGAGGCTTCTGCTATTGGCAAACCTTAGGTCTCTTTGATACTTAACTACTTTGTATTCATTGATGAATGTTAATGTTCTTACGTTTGTATTATGTGTCCACTTATGATTGTTAATGTTCTTACATATAACAGAAGGTGAGAGTTTGAATAATCTCTAGTAATTTGATGAGACTTCCAGGGCAAAAGATCTCTACTTTTCTCATTGTGCTGAGACTTGAAATTGTTGGCTTTAGTTTTTTAGCGTTCATAGTTAATCAGAGTATTAAATGGTACAGGTACTCCTTTGACTCTGGTTCTAATTGACACTTGAACATATGACCCTGTATTTACGCTGTCCAAACAAGCTCTGTCCACAAGGCTGCTGCAGGGTGTCTTTTGAGGGGTTGCCTCCTAGAGAAGAGGAGGAAAAACTAATGAAAACCAATGCTTCACTTCCTCGTTTAGGTGCATTGTTGCCAATTGTCTAAATACCGAACCAATTATTCATACTCTAATCTTTAATCTGGTGGTTATACCCGTATTTAGATTTGATGGCTGATTTTCTATTGAGGGAAGTTGAAGAACTTTATGGGTGAAAGATAAGGCAAGATTGCAGGATGTCAATTTAATACCTGATTTCTTCATTGGGTTGCTGTGGGCCTGATTGCCCAGCAATTCATGCCTTGGTCTCTCAGGGCAAGCTAAGCTTCTTTTCATGGCAACCATTATCAGCACTCAGCAGCCTTTTCCAGTCTTCATTTTCAGAAACAAATTGCTGCTTAGTTTTATTTGTACTGTCATATTCACTTACTGGTCATGATTTTGCATTTATTCGGTAGAACTGGCACCTTACTGTTTTCGAGGTGATGAATTATCCAAAGAATTGATTCTCCGCAAGTTTCCAAATGCTGCTCAATTCATGCATAATGAAGCACAGATCCTGAAACAACATTGTGCTGCCCTCATGTCATGGTGAAAGTAAGATGTTGATAGTTCTCTTAGCCCATGGATTCATAGTCAAAATAATAGTGGACAAATGTTAACATTATTATGATACCCTTCATCCATAGTGGGTTATAATGCCTGTTATAGTGGAGTTTCACTTTCTCATCCCAATCGTTTATATCCATTATACAGGTAATCATTGGATGAAGTCTTCGTATTTCCTGTTTTTGCTTCAAAATTTTCCTAGCTATGTATTCCTTAATTGCTTGAAAACCTTCAATAATGTTATCTGCCATCCTAAGTTTTCGCAAAGATAAGGAGACCTTTTGGTTCTTGTATGGCACCATTGATTTTGTTCTCTCCATTTCAAGTGTAAGCAAGCTTTTGCAATTGCTTAGTGATTTTCCAAGTTCCCCTGAAAGGTTATTGTGGCTCTATCTCAACCACAAAAGTGAAGTAGTTGCAAATTGCACTTCACACCACCAATCAGGAACATTTCCAGGCAAACAATTGTCTGAAGGGTCCAATCTGAGGTAGCTGCTTCAATCTTGTTATGCAATATGGTGTGGATCCTGTAAAAAGCATTTCCAGGGAGATGTAAAACTTTGAGTTTTGTCATAACGCGGCAATGTTTAAGGGTATATACATCCTGAAACAAGTTGTTTGCAAGATTCAAAGAGGCAATGGACCATGAAAGTGATTGGAACTACCATCCAGCTTGAGATTGATGGAAATGTTACCAACACTGAGATTTCTACCAATGTGATTATCTGATATGTCTCGCTGTTGCAATTGGAAGCACGTCACATCTTGAATTTTGGTAGTTACCTATCATTATGATAGAAAGGTGTGATAATGATTAGACTATGTAAAATAATTTTACACCCTTCGTGCATCGAATTTTAAACTCTTTGCAAATATAGTGGCGCTACTCCGGGTTCTATTCTTATGCTATCACTTTTAATGTGCAAACAATGGTAATATGCTTCAGAAACTACATGATCTCAAATATTGTGTGTCTAGAAATAAAAAGACAAAGAGAGGAACATAAGGACTTTATTCACTGCATTAAAATGAAAGGACTACGGAGAAAAAGTACGACAGCTGAAGAACTATCAAAAGTACAGTTAAGCAGAAATAGTTCCTGGTTTTAACAAATACTTTAGAAAGCAACTCCTTCCAACTCTGAAAATCCTCAACAAGCAAGCCTTGAAAACAATACAGCACCTGATAATTCTTTCTCCAACTTCCTCCACAAAATGGAAGCAACTGTATCCCCAGGACTTATTTATTGTCAAGCTGCTAAATGTCACCAGAAACATGACAAATCCTATTCCTGCGCTCATTAAAAACCACATTCTTTCATGCTCATCAACATCATCATCATCATCTTCAGTTTTCTTGTTCATTTCTCTTTTTCTGGGGGCAGAGCAGTCTGTAGTCAATGGTTTCCCACACAGTTCTGGATTACCTTCAAAACTTGAAGGATTAGTGAAGGTTCCAAATTGGTTTTTTGATGGGATAGGGCCAACAAGGTAGTTATATGACAAGTTAAGATAGCTCAGTGTAGTGATGGAAGTCATGCTCAATGGGATAGAACCAGAGAGTTGGTTAGATGAAAGGTCTAGTGTCTCCAATTGCTGCATGCTCCCTATGTCCTCTGGAATTCTTCCTGATAATTGGTTCCAAGATAAATTCAGAGTGCCCAAGGCTGACAGACCTGTTATCTCATTTGGGATTTTACCGTGAAGATTATTGAAAGAAAGATCAATAAGATTCACTTGATCTAAGGTAGAGGTGTATGTCATCCTTGTTCCCTTCTTAATCAACTCCATCTTGGGTGTAAAAACATAGTTGAAATAGTAGTAATTGGGATGCCACTTGTAAAATTTCACTGACTTTAGACCTCTCAAACTTCCTAAGCAAGAAGGGATAGGACCTGTCAAGTTGTTATGGGAAAGATCAAGAATTTGAAGGCCAAAAAGTTGGCAAAGTTGTGGTGGAATGCGTCCATCAATCATGTTCTCTGTCATGCTAAGCTTTTGCAAAGATAATAGACTCTCTCCGAACCACTCAGGTATGGTGCCATTGAGTTTGTTCTCTCCGATATCAAGTGTAAGCAAGCTTTTGCAATTGCTTAATGATTTTGGAAGTTCTCCAAAGAGGTTATTGTGACTCAATCTCAACCAAAAAAGTGAAGGTGGTGAACACAATGAAGGAGGAATACCACCTGAAAGATTATTTCCTGACAAATCTAATACGTGGAGTTGTTGCATATCATACCACCAATCAGGGATCTTTCCTGACAAATGATTGTCTGAAAGGTCCAATCTCATTAGCTGCTTCACTTTTGTTATTGAATATGGTATAGATCCTGTAAATGTATTTCCAGAAAGATCTAAGACTTGAAGTTTTGTCATCACATGGCCAATGTTTATGGGAATAGATCCTGAAAACAGGTTGTTTGCAAGATTCAAATGTGTCACATTTGGCCAGAGAGGTAACAAACCATGGAAGCTATTGGAACTTAAGTCCACCACAACACCATCATTGTAACTAGAATAGAAGTCCACTGTCCGTCCTTGGGATGATGGAAAATTTACTAACCTTGGAAGATTTCCACCAATGTTGTTATGTGATAGATCGAGTAACTGCAACTGTGAGCACATTGTCCAAAGCCAAGGAGGTATAGGATCTGAAATGAAGTCATTGGAGAGGATAACTGTGCGGAGCTGCTTTTGAGTTTTCAGCCATGACGGGAACTTGGAGCCCAAACTGCATTTTCTAAGCTCGATATATGTGAGGCTAAATGGAGGAATCCATTCATTGTTCAAGTTGACAGCAAACATTTCTCCACATGATATGGCTAAAAACTTCAGTTGATGGAGTCTTGCAAAGTCATTTTGTGAAACATTGCCTTCCCAATCATTTGTTGCAAGGAATAACTGAGTTAATTGAGTGAGATTAAATATACTTTCAGGTAAGACTCCCTTCAGTTGGTTTTGTCCCAGGTCCAAAATTTCCAACCTAGACAGCTGCTCAATCGATGTGGGAATCGTGCCAGATATCTGGTTAAAGGATATACTAATCATCCTTAAGTTCTTCAAATGTCCTAAGGAATTTGGAAGCTGCCCTGTCAACCAGTTTCCAGCGAGGCCTAAGAACTCTAGGGTCGGCTTGCTGCAGTTGGACAACCCTTCCACTACTCTGCTTATGTCTCCATTAATTTTGTTCTGCGTTAGATACAAATCCCGCAGACTACAGAGTTTACCCCACTCAACATTTGATATTGGGCCTTCTATGTTGCTGATTGCTATGTCGAGTTTCTGAAGCGTGGTGGCATTAGACAACCACTTAGGCAACACGGAATTAACAAAGTTATTGCCTGAAAGGTAGAGATAAGAAAGGGAAGTCATATTCCAGTTGGGAAAGGAGCAAGGGAGATTGTGAAGATTACTGTTTTGCAAATTGAGAGTCACCAAGGATGACAACTTATTAAAAGACTCAAGCCAATGTGTTGCTGAAGAAAGGTCCACAAAAGAAAGATCAAGATACTTCAAAGAAGACAGACCAGAAACCCAAGTCAAATCTTTGATCCAACTACTTTCAATAGTATCGTAAGGATAGGAATATGCACGCAGACTTAAATATTGTAAATTTGACAGATTCCCAAATGAAGGAGGAATACCAACTAGAGATGAACAAGTGAGGTTAAGGTATTGTAATTTTTCAAGAGAACCCAAGAAAGTGGGAGTGGCAAGTCCTTGGAAATCATTTCCACCTAAGTCTAAATACTCTAAATGTTGCAAGTCGAGTAAAGCAGGACTTACCTTGCCACCCAAGCACGACGAATTGCCAGAAATCAGATATCCCATTTTCTTTTGATAGCAATTGCCTGATGTATCTTTGAGATCAAGCCTGATGACATTACCAGTTTGTATGTCACAAGAAACACCTTTCCAGATGCAGCATTCTTTGCCAATCCAAGAAGCCAGTCGGTCAAAGGGATCCGTGAGACTTCGCTTGAATCTTAATAGGCCATTCCTCTCACTCTCAATACATCTTACTTTGGCCTCAGTAGTGTTTGTGAGAGGTAAAGAAGCAGTGCTTACGGCTTCAACAGAAACAAGTAGAGGCAAGGATTGCAGAAAGAAAACAAGTATAGTAATTAAAACTTTCCGACAAGCCATTTTTGAGATAATCTTACAAGTAAGGAGATGGTGATTTTTCTAGTTGTGTGGTGCCTGTTTATATAAAAGGCTACTATAACAGAGGATAAACAATTCAAAAATGTCACTCTCTAAATGTAAGATGGAGGAGGCAACCTACCAAGTTGGTCATTCATTGCCTATTTGAGATGGCACTAGTTTAATTTGAATACAAGTCCAAGTAACTCATTTAACTCTGTAGACCTTCCACATGAGACTGGAAAGGGAGTTGACCAGTACAAGTCGCTGCATTCAACTATCTATCTTTAACTCAGGGCGCTAGGTGAGATGAAAGTCTTAACAGTATTAGTTGAATGAGATAAATGCAGTAGTACAGTCTTCAACTGTAATTTCGATTGTATCATTCTAAAACTATACTAGATGTACTATGATTTAGTTTGGTTTTCTGAAAGGTTCATGCGGCAAAATTACAATAATTAGTAGTATTGCAATTTAAGCATTGCCAGTGTAAAATCTTTTACCCTATCAGTGTGCTTTAACCTATGATCAGTTTATGTCTATATATATTTGAACAAAAAAAAGTCCCTGTGCGCTAAGCTCCTGCTATGCGCGGGGTCCATCAGTGCATCGAATTACATTCTGATTCAGCTACATGTGCTATCACTAGCAGTAAATGGAAGGTAAAGACAAGTATTATTTGTGGTCCTCTATTTACCTTAAATTGATTCAACCAAGGAAGACACAGTGACATTGATTATTCAACTCCAAGATTGAAATTTTATATTTATCCTAAAACAAGAAGAAAAGTCAGCTGACAGTAAATGCAAAATTTAAGCAGCAAGATGAATAAAAGGAAAAAAGGACACTGATGTGAACTTTTGGAAATAAATATCAAACCCCACTAGTCTCACAGGTAAATAAGGACCACTTGAGTGGCTACAATATTGAGCCAAAATGTCTTACTTTAGCCCACTTGAGGAAAGATGGAATGCTCATCCCTGTACAACAAAAATTATGTAATTGGAACTTCAGCTTTCTTTCCAAGAACCCCTGAGGATATCAACTGCCACACTTTTCCATCAATCTGTTCCTTCCCATTAAATTCTACAAACCCCTTTGTTAGCCTTTCTTCTTCTTCTTCTTCTGTGAAGTGTTATGGCCAGAATTATGGGGATGCAGAACCCCTTTCTGCTTCTCTGGCATATGATGTTCTTGGTGTTGCTCCTAATTGCTCTGCAGATGAGCTGAAATCTGCTTTCAGGAATAAGGTACTATCCTTCCATACCATTTTATGTGAAATTGTTTGACTAGGCATGGAGTTGAAGCGAGAGAAAGAAAAAAGTTTTGTGATTTGTAGTCTAAAATAAGCCATAGGAACTTTGGTGGCTATAAATCGTCTAAGGGTAAAATGGAATTTGAAATTAAATTAGTACCACACAAGGAAAGATTGACATTCTTTTTTTGGATTGATTAAAAGGGGAACAGAGTCACAAAAATTGGGACGGAGGCGATATAAAATTTGCATTTTTGGATAAACTATTGAAGAATCCTGTCAATTTTCCTGTTTTCTTTTGAATTTCTTAAAAAAGATTCCCTATATACCACTTGAGCTCGCAAGATTCTTTATGTTCTGGCTTCTGAGTTATGGAACCTCACTAGTTTGAAGTAAAAATAGATTTCATGCAAATTGCACACAGAGTTTTTGGTATAGGTCCCGGGGCTGTTAAACTACGAAGGAAGAAGGGGGAAGTCTAAAATTCCAAATAATCTGCTTTTGATAATTACATCGGCAATAATCCAGCAAAAGGAGGATGTTAGCCAAAATGCAGGGATTCTTATAGGAATCCGAGGTTTTAGCAGCTGGACAGGAGTTTTACGGAGAAACTCGAGTTGACAGCTAGCGGAGGATGAAAAGAGAAGAAGATGAAGAATAGAATTCAGTAGAAAAGTGTCCCCTCCGTAATGATACAATGGCCTTTTATAGAAATGAGAAAGTATCTAATTTGCTAATAACTGCTTCTAACTAATTCAACAACTCGTAACTAACTAATGCTATGGCAAAGCTAATCAACTTGACCAAGTCATTTTTGTGTCACAGTCAGAGATCCTTGACCTCAAGGATCTAAATGCGGAGACATTGTTGTCAATGCATTAAGGACTTTCAAGTAAGATGATCTGCTGATTTTTGCTTCGACAATGAGTTCTGCTTTAGAGAACCATCAGCAATTGAGTCCACAATGCTCTTTGGAAGATCCTTAGTCGTAATTCTCTCAAGCATTTTCTCACCTGTACCACCAAGGTTTAATCCATTTTCACAATATTCATGTGTTCGTCCGACGTTATTGATGGCTGAAAAAGGTCGTCCATGCTGTCCAGAAGATGCAGTCCCTTCAACAGTCAGACTTGTGTTAATGAATAAAGGGCCAAGAGAATGGAATAACATAGACATCTAATTGCCTCCATTCTCCTTGAGATCCTCAAAGGTGGAATATGGACTTGAACCTCGATAATTGATGACTTCTAATTGTGCAGCAATGCAATAGTCCACAAAGTACACCTCATGATCAAATATTCTCAACCTCCATTGTATTACTTTCATGTTCTCAACCCAAACTTCAGCTCGTTCCTCTGTTAGTAGGACAATTGATTTATCACTCTCTTCCCATGGCCAGATATGGCCCAAGTTTTCTTATCACTCTCGAAGTCCAACCATAAATCGCAAGAAGACATGATCTTGGAAACAATAAAATCAAAACGAGCTCGCCTTGAGAGCACTTCTTTCCAATCACTATCTAAGGATCTTGTATCTATATCATTCTCATTATTCAAGAAAAGCCAACCTAGATGCATATTTTCAAAGCCTTGACATCATCTTGTATCTATATCATTCTCGTTATTCAAGAAAAGCCAACCTAGATGCATATTTTCAAAGCCTTGACATCACTCTCATTAGCTATAAAGAACACACCACAAAACAAGTCTTCAAAAGCTTTAGTGTTTTTATTTCTTTCAATGGTGCAACTATACAGAGGAAGTACATCTAAATCTCTTTTAGACATTTCATCGAGAACCTTGCAGCCACATGACGCCTTCTTCAATAGTTTCTTTTGAGTGGTCATGAGAAAGATTCAAAAGTTCAAAATTAACCAACTCAATTGGAGTATCTCCTACCATAGTTTTTCCTTTAATTCCGGTTGCTTTTGACCCACAATTAGTGAAAAGAGAAATATAAGGGGAATAAGTACATTGTATTGCAGTTGCGAATAGAGAAATTTGAACTTTCTCATAGTATTTAAAGTGAGGGTGCTCAGCTATTGTTGCTGGTAATGCTTTGCTACTGCTTTCATGACCATTAGTAGGGTATGATACCTTCAAGCACTCCAACTCTTCCTTCTGATCAAATGTCGATTGAGACTTCGCAGCCGCTACTATCTTGAGTTCTTGTCTGGCCATTTTCTCTAGTACCAACTTCATTCCTTCAAGTCCAACCCTGATTCTTGCTATTCCCTCATCTAGTTCAACCCTGATTCTTTCTATTCTCTCATCAATCTGGTTAAGTGTCTCCCTTATTTCTTTATGATCTATCGGTGTGGGGCGCTGTGCAACCATGGTGATCACGGGTCCAAGGATCACTTGCTCTAATACCATTATTATCCAAAACGCAGGGATTCTTATAGGAATCCAAGGTTTTAGCAGCTAACAGGAGTTTTACAGAGAAACTCGAGTTGATAGCTATGGAGGATGAAAAGAGAAGAAGATGAAGAATAGAATTCAGTAGAAAAGTGTACTTGTATATTCAATTGATGATCCCCTCCGTAATGATACAATGCCCTTTTATAGAAATGAGAAAGTATCTAATTTGCTAATAACTGCTTCTACCTAATTCAACAACTCGTAACTAACTAATGCTATGGCAAAGCTAATCAACTTTACCAACTAAGTCATTTTTGTGTAACAGAGGATTATACAGAGCAGGTTCAAATGGGGATGGAATAGTTGCTTAAAAATTGCTAATGATGGTTCTTTTGTTTGGTTTAATAATTGATGGAAACAGGTTAAGATGTTTCATCCTGATGTAAAGAGAGATGGGAATAGTTCAGATAAAATGATTCGCCAAGTCATTCAAGCCTATGAGGTAAATAGTCTTTATTGCTAAGGACAGTAAACAAATCAGCCAGTTTGGTCTAATGCTTTTTGCTCAACATTCTAGTTAGTTTGGAGTCATATAACAGGAAAATCCAAAGGATTTGTCTTTTCAAGGAAGAACTAATATGATTTTAACTGAATTGTATGCAGACAGTAACATAGAGTAGCTGCAGGCAGATAGTCCTTTAATACCATTTTTTTAAATGAAATGGTACAGTGGAAAGCACTTTAGGATCTTTTTGTACTTAGTTGTAAGATTTGGTGCCAAACTGTTTCGTAAAACCTTAGAAACTTTGTAAGGCCTCTAGGCTAACAGCGGAAATTCCACTTTCTTTTAGTTGCTTAAATGTTCTCCCTCAAATGATAGCTGACTCCTCTTGTTTGAAATGAATGTAGATGTTATCCAACTTCCCGAAGTCAGAGATAATTGAAAGGTAAATTGGCTATAAGTTCATAATCTTAATGTAATCCTGAAATTTTGAATTTTCAAATCCTAATCTAGTGATCATCACTGCAGCATTTCATCAGTTGTGGTCCTTCAGTTATAAGTTTTTGGCACATTCACTGTTTGAGTTCTGCAGGGAATGCTTAGATCCATTTGATCAGCCAGAATGTGAAGCATTTGATATCTTTGTTAATGAGACTGTTTGTATTGGAAAAGGTAACAACTTCTTTATAAGAAATTTCCGTCATGATCACCACTTGCAAACATGGGATGTTAAAAATAGCTGTTTGCTTCTTTTGAAATCCTGCTATCGACTTCTTATTTAAGGCCTGCATTTCATGTTTATGAAATAAATGTGGCAATGGCCAAAGGTGCAATGGATTTCCAGGATGTTTTTATCTGTCCAACATCTGGCCCGGTATGTTAACCAGTTGTAATATCTTGAAAATCAGTATTGATGCTTTGGTAATACTTTAATACCATTAGTGATCGAAGCAAACATGATAATGCAACTAAGAGAGCTATGAAGTGTAGCAAAAACCTTGTTTTTCGTATTTCAAGGGCTCCGTTTGCCTTGTTGAGTACTTGGTAGTACTTAGTAAGTTGTCACACACTGCACAAAATAATCTCTCTCCTGCCTTATCCTGATACTAGTAGTTTTCTGAGGTCTCCACGGATATCTAAGCTCTATGCCAGCAATTTCCTAACCATTTAATTTTCATCAGTGACCCAGTTTTGACTTCCTCCATCAGTTTCTGTGAAATTATCTTTCAAAATAAAAATGTCATAACCTGCAAGTGATTCTTCCAGTAGACTGTCTTTATGGAAACATATCCCCTCATTTGTCAGAATGCTTTGAGTGATACAGAACTTGCATAGTTCCTGATCTCCCTCTTGTGCCATATATGCAGGTTGCCCGTTTTCATGCGTTAAGAAAGCACCTCATGCATTCACTTTTTCCTCGTTGACAGGAACTGCACAAGCAACTTCTCAAGGTCATATAGTAGTACTGAAATTAGTCTGCTAACAGGAAATTTTTTAGTGTAATTTAGTGAACAAAAGGAAACTTGGCAACACTGAAAGACAAGAGAACCTACACTATTTTTGTTCGGCCTATTAAAAGAAGGTTTCGTCCTCTCTTTTTTATGGCTCGTGAACAAAAAGTTTTATATATGCAGGACATGGTGAAGATTACCAAGTCCAGCTTGCAGCTGGTCAGTGCCCCAGGAGTTGCATACATTATGTTACACCTTCTCAAAGAATAGTTCTTGAAGAGCTACTTAGCAGGTACTTTTATTCTGCGACTCAACTTTCATCCTGCTTTTGTAAAAATGGAAGAAGAAAAACTCTTGAACAGAAAGAATCCAAAAAATGAAGTTCAAATAGATGTTTACACAGGATAAGGACCTTATATTATAATGCAGTCTGCTCTCCTTTTGGCTCCAAGCCGTTGGGAATTACTTCTAAATTTTATTTTTACTGCTGCTTCTGTTCTTTATTTTCTATTCATTATTTTGTGAATTTTCTGTTTTGTAGCATCATGACCGCACCTTACGATACATCAGCAGAAGCAGAATTGCTTTATTCGCTAATTGTAAAAGCTCATTTTGAGAACAACCGCTACCAGAAGCCCAAGAAACAACCTAAGGCCTCAACCAAACATGTAGACTGGTTCTAAATCTTGAAAGTCTTCATAGATAACCCTTGTTGTGTGGAGAAACTCGGAACTTGAACAGATACTACCATTTCAACGGCTATGCAATGCTATGTTATCAAAGTCCTTTAAAATGGTCTTCACTCTGCTGCATATGAGATACTGGGAGGATCTGCACCACAAGTGTTGGGAAAAAGCAGCTGCAACTGACTGTCTGAATATTGGTTGGATATGAGATTGATGTAAATATGGAAAGTAATGGATCAAATTATGGAAGTTCACTTTGTTACATAAATTATTTTTACATATCAACCTGTATCTTATGGAAGATTACTTGTGGGTATATAAAAATAATTTTGCTCTATCAATGTATAAAAGGTAAACTCATTCCAGAAAGATACCAGCTTTGTATAGCACCAGAAATATACTGCAACCCGCGTCCACATTCAAAATGAATGAACCTCAAAAAATTGACTTGGAGCTGCAGCTTCTACTATTATTTCCTTGGTGGCCACAGCTGTTATCTTCTGGACAAAAAAAGTATCATTCATTGAGTCCGTTGTCATTATCTTCTTAAGTTTGTGAGAATACTGGGTTCACGAAATGATAGGTTGAAACTCCTGGTCTGTACAAGAATCGAAATAATACAGAGAAAGCAAATTTTATCTATAGGGAAACCTTTCTTTACCTTATTGAGGAAGCACCTCACAATTTTACAAATCAAATTATACAATCTTGAACGTAATAGAAGGGACTGTAAAGGGGAAAATTCTCCTGTTGTACCAACTAAGGACATCGAGTAAATATCTTTAAAACAACGAAATCTCCTGGTCTGTACCAATTCACATTCCTTGTACTGAGAATTGCTTTGATGTGGTTGAAGCTCGTGGTCGCTGTTTAAGTCCACTCATCATCATCTTCATCCCATCGATCTTCTGTACAGATTGTTTGCTCTTTAATGGTGAAGCTAGCCTACTTGCCAATCTTGATGGCGAAAATGATCTAATTTTGGAAGGTGAAGAAGCTATCTTGTTTGCCAATCTTGATGGCGAAAATGACCTCATTTTGGATGGTGAAGAAGCTATCTTGTTTGCCAACCTTGATGGAGAAAATGACCTTCTCAGTTTGGCAGCTGCAGACATCTTTGGGGACCTCTTGCTCAAACTTGTTGCTCTAGTAGGAGAAACAGAAATTTGTGGAGGGCTCCTGATTTTCACTTGAAACTTAGGCGGAGACTTCACCAAAAACTTAGTGCCCAAACTTGTTACTCTGGTAGGAGACACAGAAGGTTGGGGGGGGCTCCTCATTTTCACGTGACGCTTTGAGGCTTTGGGTGGAGACTTTGTCAAGAATTTAGCACCCAAACTTGTCGCTCTGGTAGGAGATGCATAAAATTTTTGTGGGCTTCTGACTTTCACTTGAAGTTTTGGGGCCTTCAGTGGGGATTTCACCAAGAACTTATGGGGTGTTTGTTGATTTCTTGCAATAACGGGAGATTGTGTTTTAGATGATTTCTGCTGCTGTGAATTTGGTGATGAATGGAACAATGGGTTCGGAAAAAGGACAGTCTTTTTCACCCATGGCCTATTCCTTGGGGAAACTCTATTTGCAATGTACTTGCAATTTTCTTTCTCACATTCCCTTTGCTGCACGGTTGAAACCTTGAAGTTTATTCGTGATTTTGCTCTTTGTTTTGTTGGTGTATAAGACTCTGTCCTCATTGTTTGCATGGTTACCTGTTTCTCTCTCTTTCTACGTGATCGGAGCTCAGAGTTTTCAGGGCTTGGCTTCTGATTTTGCCTCTCTATAAGCGGAGTTTTCGGGTCATCCGATGCTGGTTTTTTCCCCTTTGAACCGACTGCCTCCACTATATCTCTAGCAAACTGACTTGCCTGTTTAATCTCAGCCAGTGTTTCTCCCAGAAGCATTGCTGGTAATGACATTCGCCGCCATTCCCCTGTTCCCACCAAAGTCCCAAAAACATCAAATTTTGGAACAATTGAAATCAAGGGAGGGAAAAAACATGTGTCAATAGTACATAAAAGACAGCAAGTTACCTGCATTTGGGGACGATTTTCCTTGAGGAGATTTACCGGAGGTAGAATTCTTGATCCTTTGAATTGGTATAGAGAATTGGGGTTACACAAAGATATTACATTGTAAAAGAGAACAATAGAACAGCTAGATTGAATAAGGAGCGAGTATATTGTACCTCAAAGATTCTTGTTTACATCTGAGGCTAGTTCTCAAATAGCCTCTGGTGCTGCGGGGACTGAGTGTTACACCAGAAACCACCTTATTACCACCTGTAACTGTGTATTGAAGTTCTTGCAATCGAGCCATACACTTGTCCACCTTCAACAAAATCACCTCAGAAAATTAGCCAAAGTTTTCAAATTTTCAAAAGATGAGCTTTTTCGAGGTGGATATTAGAAATAGCAGAGAGCCTTAGTGTAATCAAAAGATCTGAACCACCAGAATATCCAAAAAGAAATTACTAAAATACTGACTCCTGACAACCCATTAAAAATTGATCCAAGTCAACACAAAAGACAATTTTTTTCCAGAAAGAGCAGACACCATGGAAAGATCAAAGGAGATTTAATATCAGGGACACCAGAAAATCAAAATAAATTTCAGAAATTATGAATTTTGAAGTCCAAATATAGGCCCCTTTATCAAAAATACCAGTTTAAATACAAAACAAGAACTCATTTCTCAGAAACAACAGAACCCCAAAACTAAAAATCACATGAACTTGCTATTGGAGACTGCAGAAAAATAAGAACTGTTGAAAGAATTAAGCACTTATATCTCAACATAAAGAGAACCCATTAAACAAAATTAAAAAAACACCCATCACTGATAGTTTAGTAGATTATCCTAATCCATTTTAGAGAACAAGTACATAAAAATAATCAAAAGAGGAGGAGGAGGAGCGTCATTGATGTGGAGAGGAGTGGGAAAAGAACGAATAAACAAATCAAAACAATAAAAAAAGTT
Source organism: Solanum medicagineum (assembly GCA_026153255.1). Classification (NCBI taxonomy): domain Eukaryota; kingdom Viridiplantae; phylum Streptophyta; class Magnoliopsida; order Solanales; family Solanaceae; genus Solanum; species Solanum medicagineum. The sequence continues at coordinate 28,469,798 of JAPFFP010000001.1, forward strand.
AATCTTTTTTCTTGGTTATAATAATGAATCCACCTACCTTGTTTAATGTTTCTCTAAGAAGAATGGGGTTTAGAGGAGGCACCACCATTTTCTTGTTCTGCAACTTTGGTGGGGTTCTTGCTACCATTTTCTTCACCTAACAAAAGGAAAAGGAAGAAAATGGAATTGTGGGTCTTCTCTTCTCTACGCTCCTTCAATCTTCCTTTGTCTCCGAAGTGGAAGCCAAGATGGTGCGTTTTGTTGGGGGTAGATGTTGAGTTTCTACACGAAGCAGGGAGGAGTATAGAAGGAAAAAGTGTGTGACTTTTGCTGCCAACGGATATTTGGTTTGTAACGGTCGAATTCATCGCCCAAAATGAATAGAAACGGCTAATTTAACAATTAATATATTTTGTTCTTTATTGATTTTGTAATTTTTTGGGCGGATTACTTTATTTGAAATCTTTTTGGGCTACACTAAAACAATAGTTTTTTGGGAAATTAGGTTTATGCCCCAAAACAAATTATTTATATTCACATATCCTTCTTATTATTAAAATTTACGCGTTAACATTTGCATCCACCTTGTATGATATTCCAATAGGGTATGCATATATCAACAAGGTATCAAAGAGGATTAAACTCAGTCCTGTATGATATCGATATGATATCAATACATCGATAGAGTATCACAAAGAATATGTTTTCAACTAATTTAGAATTTAATAAATAAGTTTGTAGCTTTAATAATTTTCTCTTAGTTATACCGACAAAGTTTCATAAGATATATTTTCTACTTATTTAGAGTTTAATAAATAATTTTGTAACTTTAATATCTTCTAGTCCTATAAGATATTGATATGGTATAAATATACCGATGATGTATTACAATGAATATATTTTTTACTAATTTAGAGTTTAATAACTTTTTAATTTGTTTCTTGTTTATTTCTCTAAAAAAAAAAAAGGAAACATAATCTTATAGGATATCAATTGGGTATCAATATACCGCTAGAGTATTACAGAGAAGTGAGCTCATTCTATATGATACCGATATGGTATGTATATACTATCGGAGTATCACAGAAGATTGTTTCATAGTATTCATGTTGACATTATGATGTCAACGTGATGTCAGGGCGAAATAAAAAGGGGAAAATGAGGTAAAGAAGGAAATAGTTTGGATCATGGGTCCATTAAAAATAAATAAGTTCAAATTAGGTATATTTTGTATAATTCTTTATAGTTTTTAAGTAGGCCCAATCAAAAGATAGTTATGTTAAACATAGGTATTTGGTTAAAAAAACAATTCATCAGTATAATAACTTAAAACATAATCAGGTGATACACAACAAATGTTTCCAATGAAATCCCACAAAGTGAATTTGGGGAAAATAGAGTATATGCAGACTTTATAACTATCACGTGGTGATAGAAAGGTTGTTTCCAAAACACCCTCGACTCAAATGCATCAATCCCAAATAAAAGAAGGAAAAACAGTGAAGAAGGCACAATGACAACAACAAAATAATGAAATAATCAAAACGCATTACACAACATTTGGCAAAAACTAGCACGACTAGTAATATGACAAGAGCTAAACCTCCAAACAACAAGATAACACTCTAACCTTACTAGTCTTCTATTTTAATACACTAACTTTACGTCTTCCTATGTGAAATCATGTCATCGATAATATGAAATTGCATCATAACATGTTTAATCAATTAATATAGTTTGGTGTAAATAATAAATTCTCTCATATCAAATTTTATAATCGAGCTACATGCCATATACTATATTAACGAAACAACACTTCTTGGCAACGAAATTCTCTTCATATGATAATTAATTGAGTCAGCTTTCTTAACCACAAGTACAGAGCTTGTCTCTATTTTCGAGTTGTTTTCTCATTGAGCTAACAAAAGTAAATAAATCTAAGAACTTTTTCATATTGTTTATGAAAAGTGGATCCTTTCCAATGTAAACCATGTATAAAAATCACTCCAAGATCAATCACATTAGACGAGGTCTAAACCTGCTCTACCTTCTGCTTTCAAAATATAATTAATTTGACCACCTTAGATTCAATAAAATGGGACATGTACAAATTAAAATTATGTGATAGATACAACAAGCTAGTTCAGAAATTTCTTGTTTACTGACATTATGTCAAAATAAAAAAATAAATGTCCGATTGAATTAGCTTATTTTAGCCCCTTTTAAATAAGTATTTGTTTGAATTAGCTATTTTAATTGCTTTTAAATAATTTTAAAGTGTTTGAATAAAGTTAAAAAGTGCTTATAAGCACTTATTATTAAGTCAAAATAATAAAAATAAGTCAAAAACTATAAGTTAGAATTCCTAACGACTTAAAAAAAAAAAAAAAAAAAACCGACCCAGACAGACTGAGAAAAGGACACTTTCTATAAAATTCAATTCTTGAACACAAAATTTACTCTAAAAACATTCAGCAATTTGTAGGTCAACCTAGAGAAGAGTTAAAAAGGATTTCACAAGTACAGTTGAGAATCGGATTTATGTTCAAAAATAGGCCTTAAGAGGTGGTCAGAGTTGTACTTTAATCCAACTTAAAATGAAAAAAAAGACATTTTCACGAAAATTTTCTTATGGAAGACAAAAGATCAACCATGACATTTTTGTAAAAATTTTCTTATGGAGGGCAAAAAATCAACCACTACATTTGGTAAGCATTGCATGTAATTTTCTGTGAGAATCAAAGCGAAAATAAAAATGTCCAATCCATTCTTTGGATTAGATTGAGCAGGCTTCTTTATTGATAGGAATCCCATCATTTTCACTTTACGGCGGAGGACCCCAAACATGTTCTACCCTTACCAGCCACAACCTCCATCATGAAGTGATCTTATTTAGGTCAAAACACCAGTATAATGCACCAGTCAATCCAACACCAGTATAATGCAAATTGGTTCCATTTTAAGGATACGAATGAATTAAGCCAGCCAAGATGTGCCGTCACATCAAGCAAAGATCTGTTTCGAGCACCAGGGAGATATTACAACGAAGAAAAACAAGGAAAGCCAGATTACTTTCCACCAGCAACCAACCAGCATCATGAGAAACTACACAGCTAATCAAAACCTTCATCGCCATTCTGCTAGCTAAGTGATGTAAAAATAGAGAAGCTATACTACGACATGGTTGATAACAAGGTTGTGAAAATTTAAAATATAAATAAGGGAAAATTTGGGGATCCTCTCAATTTACAGACATTTCTTTCTGAACTCGCATCCTGAAAAAAGAGGGGGAGTCAAAAGCATGAGCCCATCAGGACTCCACAAATTCCGATCAATTACAAATGCAACTGTGAGGAGAGGGCGTTGCTGAAGAGTAACTAACATGAGTGCCAAGCAATGGCTTCTTCATTAAAGCCACCACAACAAGGCCCTAAAAGGCAGGGTGATCACCTGGCTGTATCAGCAGCCGAGCAAGAACCTAAATACATCAGTCACTGAAATAATGCCTTCTACACGCTTGCTGCCAGCCTCCACAATCACAAGTCTCCTCGCTCCTGAAAAACACACATGATTTTTTAATAATTCTCTAATTCAAGTAATTGAAGGCTACAAAATGTGTTATAAACTTTGATTCATACAGTAGATGCTAGCAAGGAAAGCAACACAAACTAGGAAGTGGTTTTGTGTGTATGTGATGGTGGTGGTTGGTTTTGGGTTTTGGGT
>JAPFFP010000001.1:28485820-28518156 GCA_026153255.1 Solanum medicagineum
GGTAGAGGAGTAGTAGTGTTTTATAACATGTGTTGTCATTATTTGTTGTTTATGTGTTAATTGTATCATATTTACATTTGGTTATTAGTCGTTTTTTGTTGTTCCCTTTCTTTTACTTTTTGTCATCTCTAGTTTATTCTGCTTATGGGTTTTTGAGACGAGGGTTCCCAGGAAACATCCTCTCTACTTCTATGAGGTAGTGGTAAGGTCTGCGTACATTCTACCCTCCCCAGACCCCACTTGTGGGATTCCACTGGGTATGTTGTTGTTATTGTTGTTGTTACAGAGCAATAAAAATGACATACTACTCAATAGTCTGAGAATATTCCTTCACCCCAGAAATCTTATCCACACAATCCCTGTGGATATTGAAATTCGTGACAGAAAAGAATGCAAAAGCAAAAATGACCCAAAAAGGTATCAAGACATGAAACAAATTCAATAGAAGTGAAGCAGGCAGGAGTCAAATGCATCAGCTAATAGAATATTTTAGTCATATGAACTATGTTAATCCTCTTACCAGTCGAAGAAAATCACTATCGACATCCATATTAGATCCAACAGGCATATCTGGACTTAAAAGTTCAGGAATAGCATCTGATTCCCTGGGCAAGAAAATTGTGTTGACGATGCCATAATTTCCACTTAAAAATGGCTGACGCTCATCATGACGCCATTCTCCATCAACAAAGAACTTGTACTGAAAGTGAAAATGCAAATCAGTTTATGCACTATTACAAAAACATTTCATTAAAATCCTAGTTTTTATTGACTATGTTATTTGAATTTAACTGAAGTATTAATATTTTCATATAATTGTCAGTTCAACTATGTTTACCAAACTTCAGGTGAAACTGTAGTTCAAAAGAAATAAATGAAAAAAGAAGATAATGTAAATCTCGCGTCTGCTAAACATATTCTCTATTAAAAGAAGAGGGAACTAAGATAAAACAACTATTTGCAACAAAGCATTGCTTCCCTTTATTTCTTTTTATTTTACACTGAAATAGAAGCAAACATAAGCATTGTCAAACATGATAGTATGGAGAAATGGACAATTTGGTTTTTGCTAAATGGATCATTAATCTTGCCCTGCCCCGTAAAATACTTGCCGGCTGAGAGGACTAGTACGCAGAAACAAGGGTTGCTGGTTTCCTTGAGCACACAGCTTGCAAGATTTCTTCAGCAGGCTGAGATAATGGAAGCTGATCCCTGAGATCAAAAGGAACTAGGAATTGCGAGTTCCTAATAAGCTGGAACTTCAGCGTTTCTATATCTTGTACTAAGTTGTATTTATGATGTAGTTCCAGAAGTATATGTCTGATTATAGGGTACATTTGCCTCATTATCTGTAATTAATATGATTGCCCAAAAAAAGTATACTCATATCTGATCTATAATAGAATTGTGAAACTCTATAGGTCAATCACTCGCATTTCAATTTCCTACTTCACTGTGAATTTGTTTTTAGCATGATTCAATGTGTTTGTTCAAATCCATCCGCAGATAAACAAAGATATTTCCCAATATAATACAGGTAAGAAAAATTAAAGAGTCTATCATCTTCCTTGATATGCTTACAATGAATTTGCGTGCTACAATTGGAAGATTCACTTGGATATGGTGGGGGATATAGAACTTTTTGTTGACTTTATAGGGAACTTGTATCCATAGACTAGTTCTCATGGCCTTACGTTTTTTATCCTATGTGATGTAAGTGCTCACCCTCATCTTTGTTTGGATGATAGAATTATGTGAATATACTGTCACCCGTTCCTCAAAAAAAGCTTCACTAGTTTCTGTTATAGTTATACATGTTTACATTGAGATTTCCTGCAATTGATGTAATGATTTTAGATCTATCTTGTACAATTCGACATAACTTCAAAAGAAAAATTCACTCAAAATTATCTTTCCCTGCAATTATCCTCCCAATACATTCAAACTATTCTCCATCAAGCAAAACCATAAATCTCCATCCAAAAAACAAAACACTGCTCCAAGACACTTTTTTAGCTTCTTGCTTCACAATCTTTGAAAAATTTACTCCCTATTCACCTCTCCAACAAAATAAAAGAACTAGTTTTTTCACTTACCATTGACAGTCGCACACCACCAAATAAACAGCTCATGCAAACTCACTGTTATGGACGTTACTAACCATTTCTCTTAGCAACGGTCAGCGAGAAAGCCAATATGCTTGAAAGCTACCAAAAACTTTACAAAGTACTATTGTAGGCGTTGACAAATGATTGATATAATGCAAACCTGGTGATGTCCTGGTGTTAAATTGCAGACAACCTGAAACACAGTTGGGCAGCCCTCCACGGGTAACATTGTTATGTGATCTTGCCACCTGCATAATATCAAATTCCATTTAAAAAAAAAAAGAAAGAAAGAAAGAAAGAAAGACAACCTCTCACCTTAACCAACATAAAAATGAATAACAACAGAAAGAAGAATAGCCCCCAGTGCTTTGATCTGGCGGTACGAGCACAGCACATACGTGGGTTAGGCACAAGTTCCAAACTGCGCCTCTGAATTTACTGGTATCAAAATTATACCAGAAACAAATAACAAACAAAAAAAAACATCAATCCTCACCTAGTAAAAGAGCCACTGAGCAACACTCTTCTTCCCCCATGAGGCCATACAAAACGTGTTGGCATCAAAACAGTAGCTGCACCCCCAGTATGATTCTGTCCACTATCACTACCAGACCCAAACATCTCCCTTCACAAAGATTTATACTTAACGGAAGAAAAAGAAAACTACCACAAAAAAAAAGCCTGAATTTCCACTTCAATTGATAAATTATCCAAATAAACAATCTGCAATGACCACTAATTTCCAAAATCACCAGAATCTTCTTAAAAATTACCCAATTCTGGGATCCTCCATGCTACAGCAGGGGACCCCTCCTCACATTCTACACATGCAAACACAGAATCGAAACCCTAACACAAATTCTCAATCCAGAATCTCCAAAAAAATTTAAAAAACCAAAAAATTCACCCAAGTTTCAAAGAATACACAAAACCCTCTAAATTATCATCAATTCACAATATATGACGAAAACAATGCAATTCCAAGTCTGATCTACACTGAATCCAAAAGTTTTCCTTACAAAATCGAAGACGAAAAAAGAAAACCCTAAATTAAGAATTTGTAGCGATGAGATAAATAAAGATTCAGTTTTTCAGAGTAAGGATAGATAGTATCGACATTGATGATAGATCTTTGAAGTTTGTGTGCAATGTGGCGGAAAGTGGAGAAGAGAGAATCATCTATGGAGAAAAAGGCAAAAAATAAGTTAAAAAGAGGGCAAACAAATAAATAAATAAATAAAAGAAATAAAACTAGGACAGATAGGAAAAAACAAAAAATGGTGAAATAATTGTATGTATGTGCGTGCATGTACAAAAAAGATTACGTATACGGATGTGAAGCTGAGGTGAAGAGAGAGGAGGAGGTTAGAGTCTACTTACTTTATATTACACTTTTTGAAACTCTCTTTAAAATATTGTTAAGGTTATGTCATAACAAAATTGAACACAAAAGAGAAGAAAAAATAATTTAAAAGTTCTAATTCCAAAGTCATTTATGGATAAATGATTATTATTATTATTATTATTATTATTTAGAAAATAGGATGATAAAAACGAGTTAGACGAGATGTTTTTGTGTATAATATATGCTGTGAAAAGTGAATTGGGGAAGATTATATGACCTATTTTACACTTTTACTTTTAGCATGAGAAGAATAAGATAAGAGATTTTTTCGTCGCATGTGTTGTGAAAGATGAGAATTAACCGTTTTAGACTTTTTATTTAGGATAAGAAGAATAAGCTAAGAGATTTTCTTTTCCGCATGTGTTGTGAAAGGTAAGAATTAATCATTTTCGACTTTTCCTTTAGGGTAAGAACAATAAGATAATAATTTTTTTTGTTGCATCTGTTGTGAAAGGTGAGAATTAACCATTTTTTAGACTTTCTCTTTAGGATAAGAAGAATAAGATAACGGATGTTTTTTGTCGCACCTATTGTGAAAAGTGAATTATTAATTACATTACAACAACAATATATACGGTGTAATCTCACGAGTAGGGTTTTAAAAAATTATGTTATGTATTTTAGTTTAGGGTTTATTATTGTGAAAGAATCCTAGATATAATCATGTCGTATATGGATTTGATTAACTCTCTCGTGTTGATTTATTTAACAGAGTGAACACAAAAGAGGAGAAAAATCAATTAAAAGTTCTAATTCTAAGATCATCTATGAGGAAATAATTGTTATCGTTATTTGAAAGTTATGATGATAAAAATGAGTTAGACGAGATGTTTTTTGTTATATACTGTGAAAAGTGAATAGTCAACAGATAATTAACCGTTTTACACTTTTACTTTTAAATAAAAAGAACAAGATAAGGAATATTTTTATCGCACATGTTGTGAAAGGTGAATTGTTAAAGATTACATTACAACAACAATATATACGGTGTAATCTCACGAATAGGGTTTTAAAAATTATGTTACGTGTTTTAATTTAGGGTTTATAATTGTGAAAGTATTCTAAATATAATCATGTCGTATATAGATTTGGTTAACTCTCTCGCGTTGGTTTATTTAACAAAATTGAACATAAAAGAGGAAAAAAATCAACTAAAAGTTCCAATTCTGGAGAAATGATTGTTATCATTATTTGAAATTTAGGATGATAAAAACAAATTAGACAAGATATTTCTATTATATGTTGTGAAAAGTGAATGGTGAAGGGATTATATTAATTGGTTTACACTTTTACTTTAAGATAAGAAGAATAAGATAAGGGAGATTTTCTGTCGCACGTGTTATGAAAGGTGAATTGTTAATGATTATATTACAACAATAATATATACATTGCAATTCCACAAGTATGCTTTAAGAAATTATGCTGGGTGTTTTAATTTAGAGTTTATTATAGTAAACATATTCTAAATATAATCGTGTTGTATATGGATGTGATAAACTCTCTCGTTGTTGGTTTATTTAACAAAATTGAACACAAAAGAAGAAAAAAAGAACAATTAAAAGTTCTAATTATAAGGTCAATTTATGGATAAATGATTGTTATCATTATTTAGAAGTTAGGATGATAAAAACGAGTTAGACGAGATATTTCTATTATATGTCGTGAAAAGCGAATGGTCAGCAGATTATGTTAATCGTTTTACACTTTTATTTTTGAATAGGAAGAATAAGATAAGGGATATTTTTTGTTTGCACGTGTTGTGAAAGATGAATTGTTAATGATTACATTACAACAAAAGTATATACAGTATAATCTCATGAGTAGGACTTCAAAAATTGTGTTACGTATTTTAATTTAGGGTTTATTATTGTGAAAGTACTCTAAATATAATCATGTCGTATATGGATTGGGTTAACTCTTTCATGTTGGTTTATTTAACAAATTGAACACAGAAGAGGGGAAAAAATCAATAAAAGTTCTAATTCTAAGGCATCTCTATGGGAAAATAATTATTATAGCTACTTGAAAGTTATAATGATAAAAATGCGCAAGACGAGATATTTCTGTTATATACTGTGAAAAGTGAATAGTCAAGAAATTATGTTAATCGTTTTACACTTTTACTTTTGAATAAGAAGAACAAGATAAGAGATATTTTTTGTCGCACGTGTTGTGAAAGGTGAATTGTTAATATTACATCACAACAACAATATATACGGTGTTATCTCACATGTAGCTCTTTAAAAAATTATATTACGTATTTTAATTTAGGGTTTATTATTGTGACAGTATTCTAAATATAACATATCGTATATGAATTTGGTTAACTCTCTCGTATTGGTTTATTTAATAAAATTAAACACAAAAGAGGGAAAAAAATCATTTAAAAGTTCTAATTTTAAGGTCATCTATGGAGAAATAATTATTATCGTTATTTGAAAGTTATGACGATAATAACGAGTTACACGAGATGTTTCTGTTATATACTGTGAAAAATGAATAGTCATGAGATTATATTGATCGTTTTACACTTTTACTTTAGGATAAGAAGAATAAGATAAGGGATATTTTTTATCGCATGTGTTGTGAAAGATTAGTTGTCAAAGATTATATAACGACAATTGTGTATTCGGTGTAATCTCATGAGTATCCATCACAGAATTATATTACACATTTTAATTTAGGGTTCATTATTATGAAAATAGTCCAAATATAATTGTGTTGTATGGATTTGGTTAAGTCTCTCGTGTTGATTTCTTTTTTAAAAAAATAGAAAAATCTCCTTGAAGAAGCCAAAGGTTTGTCAATGTAAATACGACTACTTTATGAGGTCAAGTGACATAATAATTATGTTCAAGAGGTAAATAACGCTACCTTATGAGATCAAGTGACGGAATAATTATGCTTAAGCGGGTAGTCGAAGACTAACATGACTTATTGTTGAAAAATTTATTGTGCGATGAAGGATATCAATTGTTACGTGCTTTGCACGTATGTACCACGCCAACTTAAAAATTATATATAAATAGTACTTGCTAAAATAAATTCAATATTCATGTATAAATATATTATTAGTTTGATACAATAGTTTAATCTATTGTGAACTGGCAAGAATGAGAAAATCAATTCAATTACATGTGATATAGATATACTAATAGTTTATGAATACATAATGTAATAATTTGGAATTGAATAGTTAGTGTTAATTCGAAAAAATGTGACTTTTGATTTGCGAGAATAGAATTTAATACTTAATTAATTTAAGTATAAACTAAATTCCCGAAATTTGAAAGAGTCACCACCTAATTTTAAAGGTAATTAGGAAACCCATAAAACATTTAAAAAGAGCTAACAAAAAAATCTTTCTAAGTATCAAAGAAAGAAAGGATTCGAATTCAATTTCCATTTTGAGAAGAGACTAATCGCTCAAAATGGCCGCTAACTTGCGATTGACCGACGATTAAAAAGTTGACTAACTTTTAAAGATTTGATTGACTTTGAAAAAGTTGACTAATTTGAAAAATTGACTAATTTTGAAAGAACTGACTAATTTTGAAAGACTTTTGACTATATTTGAAAGAATTTCGTCTAAATCTGAAAGAATTGCTAAATCTGCGAAATATTGACTAAATTTGAAAGAATTGACTAATTTTGAAAGAATTGAATAAATTTTGAAAGGAGTTGACTAGGTCTGAAAATTAACTAACACTTTAGATCCAAAATTTGACCAAAATAAATTGTATAAATAACTCCAACACTAAGAAAATCACTAATAATGAAAATTAACATAAATGGAGGCAATATTAGGGAAATAATTAGATTAAAACAAATAATAATAATACAAAAATGTTAGAGTTAGTATCACATATCACAAATAACATAAATAAATATACAAGGAAAGGAAGAGAATAAAAATAAAAATTGGACTTAGCAGGTCCAATCTTCCACCTGCCCTAGTTTCAACATTTTTTGGGCCTGCTTAGCCCATTTAAAATCCCCTGAAATGGGCTTTAGCCGACATTTTGTGCATATACCAGGTGTATATTTGCTGTATATTCTGAATTTTCAGTGCATACTGGTGTATACAGCTTGTATACGATGTATACAAGTTCCTTTTTTGCTTCCAAGACCTGCTCAGCTACCTTATCCTACGAGTTGGGCCGCCTTAAAAAGGGAAATTGGGCCTCCATGGCCCAATGAGCTGGGAATGTGACGAGCTTGAAGAAGACTTTCTACCACCAAAGAGTTTAGTCTACACCTTCCTCGACCAAGAATCTTCAATCTCGAGGCTTTCAAAGCCGATGAGTTACCGGGAAATTAGTTTGAGGGTGTGTGAACTGTAATCAGATTTTGGGAATTAAAAATGGTTGTAGGAATTGAGTATGTTTTGCTAGGGTTTTTCAGATGCCCCCAAATTCTGAGGAAAAAGGAATATAAATGGGAGTAGAATTAGGGTTCCCAGAAAGGGGAAAATCGTGTAGAATTAGGGCAAAATGGGGAAAGTCTCTCCAATTTGAATTCCCCAAATCTTATCCGATTTAAACCCTCTCAAACGAATTTCCAATGGAAAAACCATCGGGGCCGTTCAAATCGTCCAAGAAAGAACAACGTATAGGATTGGAGATACCTGAAAGATTCACCCAACAAACTCGTACCTTAGACAACGCGATGAGGACACGTAGGTACGAAATTTGTTGAGGGGACGAAGGTTGACGTTGGATTTGTTGGGTTGAGGATCGTCTGGTTTTCGCGTGATGAAGGAGAAAGGAGCGGGGAGAGAAAAATATAACGCGTGTTTAGGGAAAGAGAAGAAACAGAGGAAATTGGGGGCGCGTGGCCTCCACGCGCGGTATGTATATATATGTATATATGATATGTATTACCTGATAAGGGAATTGGGCCGGTCAGGGGTGTTTGACATTGGTCTTATTGATTTTGGGCTAAGAATTGGTCCATTATGAAGGCTGAAAAATGGGTTGAAGGGGTAAGGGTATTTAATTTAAAACTTAGTCATTTCGATTATAATTTTGACCAATTAAAGGTAATCAAATTGAATTCGATTGACTAATTTGACTACACGACGAATTATACAAATTAATTAAGGAGCATTTAGTATTATCAACCTGAAATAATTTAAAAATAATAACTCCTAAAATAAAAAATAAAATTTATTTGAGAAAATATTTTTTATATTTTCGAAAGCTAATTATTTCAAATTGTAAAATGAAAAGCTCGATGATTAATTTATACTGTGAAGGATAAAAATTGGATGTCAACAGTTAGAAGTTAAATAATTAATAGATAAAAAAAGATTTTTAAATATAAAAGTAGTGGTTTAACAAATGTTAATAAAAGTATGTAACTAAATAAATTTAAAAAGAAAAAAAAATATTTGATAATTCAAATTTTATTAATTTCAAAGTCTTAATTATTAGAACAATAATAATATTTTTTTTCTTTTCTTTCCTTCATATCAGAGATAATTATTTATATAGAATAATCCTAAATCAAAAGTGAACTATAAATATAAATAAATTCCAATTCAAAAGTGAATCTTGTAACTAAATAAACAAGAGATAAAATAATCATTTTTTGAAAAATAGCGAAAAGATAATTTTATCTAAAACAGGGTTGTAATATAGCAAATTTTAAAAGAAAAAGAGTAATTAAGATTATGTTGAAACGTTAAACTACTTTTTTTTATATTTAGGAGTCTTTTTTTTAATGAAATTTTTAATCAATTAATTATTTAACTCCTAATTATTCAATTTCAAATTATTATTTTATGTATTCATATCTAATTTTCATAAATTTGGTAGGGCCAATGATTTGCATGTTCTTGGGGATTAAATACTCTTAGCCCATCCAATTTTGCTTTCTTATGTTCTATTTATTCTAATTTACGTGATACTTTTTTTTAATCTGTCCCAAAAAAAATATCGCTTTACTATATAAGAAATAATTTAATTGTAATTTTTTTTAAGTCTTAAATATTAGAAAAATCATAATATGTTTTCTTTTCTTTCCTTCATGACCTAGACAATTATCTATATAGAATAATCCTAAATCAAAAGTGAATTCTAAATATAAACAAATTCTAATTCAAAAGTGAATTTTGAAACTAAATAAATAAAAGATAAAATATAATAAATTTAAAAGATAGTAAAAAGATAATTTTATCTAAAATAAAATAAATTTTAATAAAAAACAAAAAATTCAAACAATTTTTATAAGGACTTCATATTTTTAATACATAATAGATTACATTTTAAAGAGAGCAATATCAATCGGTTAGCATATTTTCATCCATTTTTTTACCATGCCGCAACAGATACAATTTTTTTTCAAGGTAGTAAATAAGTATCAATAAATAATTTATTATAGGTTGAAATAGTCATGAAGAATAATTGTATTTTTTTTTTCTAGATAATGATTAGATTTGTCATTTATAGTTAAATCAGTAAACAACAATCACTATCCTTCTATTTTTTTTAATTTTATCACAATTTCTCTAGGATGAATCAATTTGGTAATGAAATTAACATATTTTTGGACGAAATTGTAAAAATCAAGATATCATAAGTAGTTTGAATTATAATTATGTATAATATTGGGTAATTTCTAAAGACTATTACTCGAGAAAAAAATAGTTGAAAAAAAAGGAATCAAACTTTTTAAATTGCACTCTTTCAAATCGAATGATTATGATTAAAAGTTGTGTATTATAGTAATTATATTAGATATTCATTTTGAATATGATTGTTTAAGATGTATTGAATCCTTAAAATACAATTAATTTGAAAAAATTCAAATGAATCTTCTTTGCACTTATATTTTTTTTTTGTGAAGAAATTAATAAATTATAGAACTGACTTACCATTAAGTTGAGGAGAGAATTATATTTCTTATGTTTTAATTACTTCAATGTGTAGTAGATGCGTCATTGTTATATTACAGGTCTACAAATAATATTTTCAACAATAAGATTATGCTAGCGTTTGGTTCCAAATTTTCAAATATTCTTGGCAGGTTTTGGTGAAGTTTTGCCATGTATATGATCAAAAAAATTTATTTGACTATTTTAAAAAATATGATTTATATCTGTAAGTTTTAAAAAAAAGACAAGTAAAAACCTTCCGTAATCTTTCCTTGCATTTTTGTCAAGGGCTATTTCCAAGGCTTGAACCCATGACCTCATAGTCATACGATAGGCAACTCTACCAATTACCAGTAAGTTCTAAAAATTATTAAAAGTATTCATAAGTTTATATTATCATTATATAATGAACATGATATGTTAAAAAATAACCTTATAACATTAATTGATAACTATCAACAACAACAAAATAACAATATGGACAAAATCAACACATCAATCATATACTCAATTTTGTCACTAATTCAGTTGGAATTACAATCCATTAAAAACAAATTGTTCTTGTTTCCCAATCTTGTTACTCAAATTATAATTCAAACTTTTTTAAAAGAGATAGATCAATATTAGTTAGAATAAATAAAAGATAGGTATTTTTTATAAAATATATAAATATGAAATAATTTTTAAATATTTAAAACTTTCTAAATACTATTTCAAGCTTCCAAATACTAATTTTTTTTCTAATATTTGAGAAATTGAAATTTTTTCAAATATATTTACTAAGTTTTATAGCCAAACACTACATTTCAAACTGAGAGAAGAAAGGAATATGAAAAAAAAAAAAAAATCTAGAGAAGATTTATAGAATCCTCACTTTACCAAATTCATCATTTTCTTTTTTCTCACACGTTTAAATCACTAAAGAAAAAGGAAGAAATATCTAGAAAACATTTCAAACCTTCTAAAAATATTTGAAAAATTTCTTCGAATGTTCAAAATATCTTTATATCAAAATTGTTCCTAGAAGTAGGAGGCATTAGAAAAGAAGCAAAGGGGTGTGTGTGGAGGGGGAGATGGAATAAAAATAAAAACTGTACTACTTTTTGATCTTTACGGGTAGTATATTCAAGTCCAGTTAATTTGGTCATATTTTTGAGAAATCTAACGAAGAAGCTGCTGTACATATATATATTTTTTCTGATAAGAAATGTCATTTGTTTATTATTTGTTTTTGAGTTGTTTCTGATTGTTTTAAGCCTCGTTTTAAGCTCAATTTCTAGCTATACACTCGGGGTGACGTAGAGATCATTTTACGAGGATTGATTTGGTATTTCGAGTGTGGGTTCATTTTTCTCTGTTTTAGTCGCAATTGACGTATTTTCCACTCGTTTCTTGAAATATTATAGTCAAAAACAACCAGAATTCATGTTTTTACAGTTGAGCAACATTTGGAAGTGGTCGGGAAGGGTAAAACTCACTTGGAAGTGGTCGGGAAGGGTAAAACTCACGTAGACTGATTTGAAGCCCATGAATTCGCCTTCTATGTAGACTCGTAAAGATAAATCGTTAAAGGATTACATTGATGCCGCATCATGTATTAGTTTTCTAAATAGTTAGAAATATCCCCATTGAAGAAGCAAAAGAAATGTCGATACATACAACATGATTTGATGAACTCGAGTGATGGATGAATTATGCTAAAGATTGAGAATCAACTTAACGGAACATTAAGGACTAATTTACTCCTGAAAATCTTATTACATGATTGAAGAAATATTAATGGTTATTTTTTAAAAATTCTTGATTGAGTTATTATGGGCTTAAGACAGAAGCCCCAATGAACTCCGTCAAGATAATTGTACTTCGCAAAGTTTTCAAAGCTCTAAGAGCAAATAAATATATTCTATATTACAAATCAAAAGTTTGACGATTTTTTTTAATTCTGAAAATTATTTGCCTATTTTACCTTCTAAAAAATTTAAACTCTACAATTAATTACCTTAAACTCTAATCATGTGTTATGAAATACAATATTCGCTCATTAGCAATATAAACATCAAAGTATATGTTTGTTCATTTTTATTTGTGCACTTGCCCTGCCCCATATCCTAACTTGCACATGCCCAAAATGTCTGGAATAAATCCAACCATAAGAGGCCACTTGAAACCATTGAGGAAATTGTGGACTGAGCTAAAATAATGAAGTATATGATAGCCAGAGCCCGGAGCTCGAAACATAAATCATGCAATAGCTGATATAGTACAACAGCCATTTCAGTTTATGCATGTAAAAACTTACATATCCCTCTCCTGCTCAAGCTCATATACTGCATGTTAACTCACTCAACAATAGGTCATACTAAAGAGAGAACGACCAAGAGACCAGTCCGGAGGACAATAAAATGATCAACATTTGAAGCTGTAGGTGATTGAAAGTAAATCAAATTATGTACAGACAAATACAGAAAGAAAGCACATGCCAAACCAAAGTCTGTTATAGTATCTTAGCTATTGCAGTTTTTTGGTGATTATGATTGGCGTTCCTCGGTCAGCAAATATGTATGAGATTTCTGCATCTCTGCAACTAAGAATTATCTTCTCCCCATAAGAGATGTATAGCATATACTGCAGAAATGTGCAAATTAGTAAAGTATATTTACCCCTAACTAGTGAATATGCTTTCCCTGCTAAATCCCTAGACACTTTCAGATATGAGTATCGCCAAAAAAGGAATTAAGGACCTCACTCCAAACAGCCCCAATAATGGAGCCGCAAAAAATTAGATTGTGGGAGAGCGCATCAAAATCTTCACTGGTCAATAAACACTGTTGGGCTTTTTGTTAGTGTTTTTTGTGCCCTTTCCTGGGGTACTATCTGACGCTATAATGTTGGTAAAAAATGTGGCACTGCTTTACCCAATGCTTAAATTGGAACATCTGGACAGTAAATCCTGTAACAAACAAAATTCAAAATAAGCAATGTTATTCTTTATCAGAAATTACTTGTATGCAATTATTTTTTACTGTAAAACTGTAATTACTTATAATGTTTTTAAAAGTAATGTTATAAAAACTGTACTGCGGAACTACCACATATTCTCCCCCTCAGGGATCAAGAACCAGGAGGAACCCAGGGCAGTGGGCTTTTCTTATTCTTCAAATGCAAATTTCAGGTTAAATGAAAGACCATGCAATTGACAATTGATGAAAAGTTTGCAAGATCTTTTATATGTTTCGATGACAAAGAGACTATAATGTAGCAATTAATAAGCTATTTAGAGTATATTTGTCCTAAAGCCCACATTTGTTATTATTCTCAAAAATTCCACACTTCACAGCACCAGAATCAGGGTCATCCAGATGTTACCCTCCTTTTGCTCTAAAGAATAATGTGTGAAGATAAAAATAAGTACATGGGGGAAAGGAAATGACCCAAAACTTGAATAAATTTATCATGCAAACACTTAGCAGCATATATTGGAAAGAAAAAAAAAATAGACATGGTACATCAGAAACTAACGACCAAGGTGGAATAAAATAGATTTAATCATTCAAAAAATTAAAATAGAACATAACTAATAGACAATGCAACAGTAAACATATGGAGGTCATTGCTGATTTCAGCCTAAAGCATTACAGATTCTACAGAGAGAGCTCAAATGTAAAGTAAAATTCGTTTTGAATAGTCGATCTGTCAACTATCAAATTATGATCACATAAAATATAAATTCATTTTTTACTTAAGAATCTAACTTCCTTTTTTAATTGGATCAGGATTGATTTCAGTGTCTAAGCCAATTTGCATTTAATCCTTACATTTGGCTAAATTTGAAGGTTGATCATGACTTGGAAGGATATTTTCTGGACATTCACTAATATTGGGTTGATTTCAGAATCTTCAGTTAATTACACATAACTGCTACTTAACATATGCTACAGAATGAACATAGGCTATTGATGCACTAGAAATTCAAGTACACATAAAAATATGCTGGTTATATACTAGTTTTGATATTGACACATTTAATTGTTAAGCACTATAACTAAATGCTGGTTTATGCACTAGCTTTGATCGTAATTAAGTTTTTTTGAAGGATGTTTACAGAAAACTCCATCTAGATGTAGTTTATCCTTCGACAAAGTTGATAACGAAAAATCTGGATCTTTTATCCCCTACATGCTTAGTATGATTAAGAAAATAAGATTGAACTTCTCCGATATCTCATGAGTTTAGAAACACTACCTTTTAATTTTCAACATTAGAAGATACAGAACAATGCATCTTAATCTTCTCAAATAAAATATAGACCATGGTGGTGCAAGTTAAGATTTTTTGCAGATACTGATGCAACATAAATTTGTAGGAGGTGATGTTATCTACTACCTATGGATCGATCGAGTGTCTTACCCAAAAAAACAACTAACTATAATTTTAAGAACATACCCTAAAGCAAGATAGTAGGACTACTATGGGTCACCCAAGAAGCTGGAGATGGTACAAGATAGGTAAGAAAAGCTAAAATCCACTGAGAGAAATTTATTTTATAACTGATGTCCGAGCCAATCATGTACACCTCTACCAATTCCACGGGATACCTGCCAAGCGAAGCTACGATAGATGGAAAGAAATCACCAAGAGTTTTTTATTTGAGACCTCATAGTTTTCAACCCACCTAATTGGCCACTAGGCCACACCCTTGGGTGCATTGAGAGCATTTATATTTACACTCCTTTAGCATATAGAAACTAATAAAAAGAAGCAACCTGATATCTTGTTGAGTTGAGGTTCTCAGCCTTCTGTTTTTCAATCAGCTGGTTTGTAGTTTCACCAATCAACTTCAGATGCACCACCTGAAAAGAATTTTCAGCCGAGAATCACTAACTGGTCCACTGACATTCAGTAGTTACAATAATGGCATCAATTAAAAGCAATGAGTTGTTCACTAACATATCTTTATCAAACAAAAAAGATTAGGTAACAAAAAGTTACAGTGATCATTCTCTGAAAGTAACATTCTTCAGAATGATAGTACAATTTATTGGTTTCTAAATCAACTGCAATGCATTGTTAAGAGAAGCACTTGGAGAAGTTATTTCAAGTACTATAGTTGTCTACTGCTTCGCAGGGTTCGGGGCAATCATAGAACTGATAAACCCCTGAGCAGGTGCACTCACTAATTAGTAATATAGAGAGCAAAAAAACAACCATTCTTCCACCAAGTGACATTAAGACAAAAAGTATCACTAAAAGGTATATTTTTCTGGAGAGAATACACTTGATTAAAACTTTGCAGGCACAATGTTGTGGCTTCATGTAAGCACATGAAACTCAAGATGGTCTAAACTCGTGGTTCTCCTATGTGGAGCAGTTAATACAAAATAAGTCAGCAATGGGTTGTCCGTGAGTGAGGCTTCTGACTTGAGCATTTAGCTAATCATAAGTGATAAAGCCACAGTCTCAATAAGCATTTAACAATCAGCTAATCTAAGTGATGAAATATACCTAGCCATGCATATTTGAACAGGAGATGTTTTGATTGCATCTCAATTACAAATTACTTCTTGAAGGCTTGTTGTCTTATAAACCTATCTAGTTGGTCAAAAGTGATCTCTGTAAATAGCTGAGGTCAATTTTTTAAGCTCCCTAGATTTAACTTAATTTACTTCTCTGGAGCTAATAAATCTCTTTTTGTTATCTCAATGGTGCACTCTTGTACTTTCAGCATCTACTTGATGCCATCTAATGAATCTTCTCACCCCATAAAAGTTACAAAATATATTCCTAGCCATGTAACATATCCACACAGAATGCTCAACTGATCATGTGCGAGAAGAGACTAACATTAACCCCATGAAACCAGAAGCTTAGCTTCGCAGATTTTTTTTAAAATAAAAACATAAATCATGTGAAACCAAGGATTATAAATTTTATATCCGTATCAAACAAGGAGGATAGAGCCTTTATACCCACAGAATAAAGACTGCAATCATATTTATCACTGTTATGGTAAGAATGGACGAGTTTAGTAAAACAACAACAATATTTGAAGTCTTTAACTCATATCATCAAATAACATATTAAGAACTTGATCACAAACTGTAAGAAAGTAAAGGAATAAAAAGCAGCACCTGAAGTAGCTTCTCTACAGAGGAAGGATACAGGAACTGACTCAGCTTTCCTTTTTCACCATTGAGACACCGTTCAACCTAGCAATAGCACCTCTAATTAGAACAATTGTAGAGTTGTTTGTTAGAAATGAGAAATTCTATGAAAGAAACAAATTCATCCAGCACACTGCTATTTTTAAGACAAGCATAGAAAACCTTCAATATATAATCTGTCGAAGAATAGCTAAGGAGCCACTCTGAGGCAAATCGAGAGTAGCAACTGGATGTATCTGCAAGCAGTTTCTCCTCAAACATGCAATAATACGTCCCTTCCTGTGCCCCTCCATTTTCCCAGAAAAATGTAGAGAGACCCTGTAGTAGGCTCCTGTCAATTGGTTCATCCTTACGGTCTTGACTTATCTACACGTGGCATACTGTAAATCACTGGCTGTTCTAGTTGGAATCAATGACAAACTTGACATGCTACTTAAAAGTACCAGTAAAAGTGCAGCATCAAAAAGTTTTGGAAGGAGATCACAGCAAACCTGAATAGGACAAACAAAAATCAGTATATTACGAAGTATCTGCGTCTACAAAAAATTAACGAGTGATGATTTCTGTAGAATAACAAAGACATTTACCCTATTCTGGAAACAAGAAAGAGCAACCTCTTTAAGGGGAGCAGAACTTTTCTGATCGGCGCATTTTTTATCAAGGTAAAGGAAAAACCCTCCAAGACACTTCACCATTGCTTTGTAATTTGTCCATACGCGTAAGAATTCAGCTAACAGAGAGGTACCACTCTTATCTTTCAGAAAAGGCAGAACCTAGAAGCAAAGCGTAAAGTGATATTCAATGCAGGATATTAGCCAATGCTAGACAAGGAGAAAAAGTTGCTAATAATAGACAAACCAACATTCATTGCATTGCTTTATTGTCAACTGCCAATGCAACTGGACATATGTTTTAGTCTGCAATCCATGGCCAAAGTTCAAGAGATAAGAAGTCAAGGACAGTGTTATAAAAAGCGCTTGCTTCAGCGCTTAAAACCGAAGCTCAGGTCTTCTTCTCAGTTCTTTTTCTGTTTCTCTGTGTCTTCTTCTGCTAGGATTTTTCCTTTATCAGTTCTTTTCAGTTTCTCTGCAGTCTGCACTTCTGTAACAGAAGTTCTGTTTATATTTTATAGTGCTCTGTTTTATTTTCTTTTAAAAAAATTTTGCTGCTCTGTTTTC
Organism: Solanum medicagineum; assembly: GCA_026153255.1. Lineage (NCBI taxonomy): Eukaryota > Viridiplantae > Streptophyta > Magnoliopsida > Solanales > Solanaceae > Solanum > Solanum medicagineum. Next base: position 28,503,550 of record JAPFFP010000001.1, read on the forward strand.
AAGTTCAAGTAGAAGTAGAACCCTTGTTGATGAGCCCTCTGATGATGAAGAAGATGAGGACCAAGTAGAAGCCATGGTTATGATACTTCAGAGTTTGAAGATCTTGTTGATTTTTTATTTTTATACTAAATAGCGCTTTATTTGAAAAAAGTGTGCACTTCGCTTCACGCTTCTCGCTTCTGTGAAGCGACCCCTCGTCGCTTTTTCCGCTTCTCACTTCTCAAAACACTGGTCAAGGACCAACAATTTTCCCTTAGGCTAAAATAATATCTAATCCAGAAATCAAAATTTAAAATATAAGTTCGCTAAATATTATAATTTACTCAAATCATAATTATTATGATCGAGGTCAACTCATAAAGAGCATATTAGCTCTTTTCTTTCAACCCCTATTTACATTCTGACCAAAAGCAAAACTTTTCTTTGAAGTTTTAGTCATTCTGTTTATTCAGGAAATAAGTGATGATCAGCACTTACTAAACCTTACCAACGAGTAACTCTTAAACTTAGGATAATCAACTGGAACAGTTTTCTTTGACCAACTGAAGCTCGGATAGTAATTCTCTTCTTCTTCTTCTTCTTCTTTTTTTGTGTGTGTGCGCGTGAAAGAAGTTTTCCTTAGACAAGTCGTCTTTGCTACTTCAGAACTTTGGTTGCATTTAGTTATAATATTACAAAGAAAAGTCAATTTTGTGAAGCATTTCAAATCAAAATTAACCAGCGAACAGAAATAAACTGTACATCAGCTGCATTCTACCTATTCAAAATGTAAGAGTGACAACCTGTATGTTGATGACCAAATGAAAGACAATAAATTCACATTGAATTAGGATACTTTAGCATATGTAGTCATTAAGATAACACTGAAGTTGTTAAGAGAAATATGATTTTTTTAAAATGAAGTTTCCCACTGATGGTCCATAAAAACTCACCTTGAAGTATATACTCTCATCCAAGACATCATGATACCTTTGAAGAAGTTCTGCTGATAAATCATTTGGGGGAGGTTGAATACACAAGAGATAAACACAGCTATCAAGAGTTAAAGATGCAAACTGCAAGGAAAAAAATAGCACCAAATTTTCGGGACTAATTGTTACCTAAGAATTAAACAAATGGGACAAGCATAAAGGCATAAATATTAAAAGATAAGTTAATACATCACTTGGAACATTAGTGAAAGGAACATAGTCTTAGATCTAACAAATTTGGGTAGTATTCCAATGCAACTAAATGAAGTGATTGAAAGACTGACCCTCGTGGTAGTGCAAGTTAAATTGACAGTTGCAAAATCAGCAAACACAAAAATGATTATTATCTTAGATAATATGCTGGTAGAAGCCATGCTGATATTAACATACAAACAAATTGGTCAATGTACATGCATGAACTTCTCTTGCATCTCTTTTTTCACACACATGAAGATTAAAATGGTATTTTTAGACAATAAAATAGCAAATCAAGCATATTACTTGAACACACCATTGTTGTTGTTGTACTTATAATTACCATCAAATTTAGATGCAAGCAGATTCTTGGTATTTAAGTGGAGAAAGGTAGAATCTGGACCAGCTTCCACTCGTCTCAACAAAACAAACTATCTCCTCAAAACACAGCGTAATACTACTAGAAATAAGAATAAGGCAAAACAAATTTCAAGGATACTCATAATATCTCATGTATTCTTCTGATGTGAACAGCTTACAGGCAGGGTAACCATCCATAATCAACTTCACTTTCATAATGCCCTGCTCTAGTATTTTCACGCTATCTTCTAGCCTCTTCGTGTTACTCATTCTCTCAATTCTCCAACCTATTCAAATTTCAACAAAAACAACCACAACAATCAACAATGACAGCATACCCCGTGTAATCCCACAAGTGGACTTTGAGCATGGAAAAGTGCACACATACCTTACCACTAACTCATGGAACAATCAACTAACAAATTATGTTAACCCTAACAAATACAAAAGAGCACGCAAGGGTACATCAACTCACATCAGTCTACTAACACAGGGTACACATTCATTCACATCATTCCTCCCCCTCAGCATACAAATAAGTTTAGTACACTAGTATATCGCAATTTTACATGTTATATCAACCCTTCTATATACATTATATATCTTTCTTTGTACGACCATCACTTTATACATGTACATTAAAAACATCAACACGAATACATACAATGAACGATGAATCACTGAAAATTACCGAAAAAAAATAATACAACAGAGAGAAATTTGGCGAATCGGAGTGTTACCGATTAGGGTTTATGAGAGAGAACGGGAAGGAAATTTTGTACTTTGCTTGGACGTCTGTTTCTATGTGATGAATGCATGAAAACTGGGGGAAATAAGTAAAGTTGAAAGCTGCCTCAAAAGCCTGATTTTCCAGTTGTACAATTAAACGGTGTCGTTCCAATCTTGGTCCTCTCCATAATTATGAATTTTCACTGCGACATTCGGCGCATGCTTAAAATGTGGACTAATTAGATTATGATTTTGTTACACCTTAAATGAAGCAACAATTATTCAGTTAAGACCAACAAATATAACGTGTTTTTCTTTTTTCCAACTTTATTATTGTAATAACTATACACTATACGTGCATCATTTCTACTATAGGTGGGTACAATTTATTAAAGGCGATGTTGTATGTATGTTTTTATTTTGGTACAGTTGTATTATATATGCTAACTGAGATGATTTATCGGTGTTAGGGGTCGATATGGTTTAGTATATACTAAATTTTCATGTCATATCGAAATGTTTGGTCATCATTGTTCTGTTATTATGTATTTGGTATGATATATAGTGTATATTTTAATATTTAGTATTCGGTATTGTATTTGTTATACAAAAATAATATAGCAAAACATCAAATACCATATCAAAGTATATAATTATGGAGTATATAATTAAAATACTACTATAACAAATATGCAACCTAATATTAGTATAAACTAAATGTTTGCAAGTTGAAACTTTGACTACTCTACTTTGATTAAAATGTATTTTAAATTTGGCTAATTAACAAAAGGAATTGTTTGTACTTTCTTTTGAATATATATTTGTACATATGTAATGTATTAATATGATATAATTAAGATCATTCTTTGAACTGTCTAAGTCATAATACTTTATTATATGAGAATATACTAGTCGAAGTTAAAAGAAACTATGGCTACCGATTTACCATACCACAAATATCAAAATTAAACTTTAACATGTCGAAATGCTAAATTAAATTGATATGGTAATGGTATAACAACTTTAAAAATCGAATACCAAAATTATCATTATCAAAGTTTTAAATATCATATCATACTATATCATCCCCGCCCCTAATCTGAGTTGATTTAGCAAAAGTAAAAGAATGATACATGAAGTAGTTCTGTTTGGCCACTAATACAAATTAAAATTTGTTTTTTATTTTTTGCAAAGTAATTTGAAGTTTCATATTTTTTTCGTTATTTTTCAAATTTTAAAAATTCTAGAATTCAGATGAGGGTTCCTAAAAAACAAACTCTCTACCTTGTGAGCTAGCAGTACCTTCCCCAGATCCCACTCATGGGATTCCACTGGGTATCTTGTTGTTGTTGTTAAAAATTCTAAATTCAACTTGAAATTGAAACCTAAAATCGTGGTCAAACACTTTTGTCAATGTAAGAGAATTTCATCAAAAAAGAAAAAAAAACGCCCTATCAAGTGGAACCTACTCTGACAAGTTGAATTCCAAAATTTGACCAAACATGTTTTTCAAAGTTCACTCAAAGAAAAATAAAAATAAAATTATGATCAAACACCTTCGCGAACATTAGAGAATTTCATCGAAAAGCACCTGACTTATCAAGTGGACCCACTCGAACGACTAAATTGATATAGTTCTTGAAAAGATAGTAGAAGCAATAATAATAAGAGAATAATAATGTGACTTTGGAAATGATAGATGAATATAAATGACAAAACACATATGCCTTGATGTCTTGCTACAAGGGTAATGTCCCATCAAACTATGACAGGGAGATTTCTTTATTTGTGCTCGTGTAAGAGGGTGTCTATTATTGCAAGACAAGGATCCAGGTAAAGTAGAATAAAATGTTCTTTATATTATTATTCCCTCAAAGTGGCATAATCTTCTACCCTTAAAATAATAACAGTTTCCTCTTGCTAACAAACCTGTCGAGCCTCTAAAATAAGACTTCATACACATCCCCATACTTGGACTTTCACCTGTAAATTACACCGAGTACGTTAATAAACTTTTCGAGCTTTTGCTCCACCCTACCCATCAAGGGTCCTATAAACTCTACAAGTGGCATAATCTTCTACCGTTTATAAAAAGCAGTTTCATCTCGCCCACAAACACTCTCTACCACCACCATCCCTAAGCGTCACTTGTGAATTACAGAGAGTACGTTGTTGTCAACAAACTTATCAAACCTTTGCGTAATCCTACTCATTAAGGGTCCTACAGGGTGCAGTTACAAGTCCAGTTTATCTGGGTAATTAAATCTGTAACGACGGTAAAGAAGACACCACCATTATTTCCTATTAATTGACAAAGTGACCATATCATAGTCCAGAAAATAAGTCCATCTCATTTCTGTTTAACTCGTAAAAGTAAATGGTTATTAGGTAACACCAGAGAGAGGAACAACATTTTATCAACAGCTAAGGTTAAAACTCATCTGCAAAGAGCTAACTACAGTACAGGGATGGGCACTTCGTTAAATACAAACATCATCTTCTGGTTTGACTTTGTCTAATAACCTTGATTCCACAAGCAAATGTGCGTAGGTACGTTGTGCTTCTTTAAGCTCCTTCCGAAGCTTATTAACCTGCAACAACCACATGAAAAAGACGATGATTTTCGTTTTGAAATCAGCTACTGCTTTCAACTGCTAAGGAGTTAATACTTGGCTTGCAACAACGATAAGGAGACAAAAGTTACTTAATCATACCTTCGAATGAAGTTCTTCCTCCCTTTTCTCACATTCTGAGCACCTGGGACAGGAACAAAGTAGTCACACACAAATATTTGAAGGATACACAATGGCGCTGCAAACACACGTGTGTTTTTATTTGATTTGATGGCAAAATTGAATTTTAATATATTCCTACGGGATAACACAAAAATTATCCCCTCCAACATTACGTTTTTCAACTACACACTTCCAACTTTGAGAAGTCCTATAGCCCTCACTCCTAAATTTATCCAAAGTAAAATCATTACCACCTAAGACAAAAAAACATTTTTTAAATGGAACAATGCAACTCCATGCACTACCCTTGTTTTAACCAAAGGAACTTAATTCATCCTTAAGTCTGCAGCAAATTCTAGTATCGGGGTTGCCAACCCTTATTTTCTCATTTTATCCTTTTATTGAAATGTGATTTTTAACTCTTTTTTCCACTACTACTTCACCCGTATCTTCTCCTGTTTCTGGTCATCTTCAAAATTGACTTTATTACTACAATTGTCATCTTCTACACACTACAATCCAAAGATTTGAAAAGAAATCCTTAAATGTCTCAGCTTTTCACTGAAAAACATATTTTGTTGTCCCATTTTTTGACTGGCAAACACCATCAATTTCGGTGAAAGAGTCAAAGAGATGATTTTTCTTTCTTTTATGCATGAGTCTCTTTTACCCATATTACCCACTCTTAAATAGGTAATATGAGTTTTACGCATTTTTTATCCATCTTAAATGGATTGGGTACCCAAGTCGTTTAAAATGGGTAAATCTGGATAGATACCCATTTTGCCACCCCTACTCTCAAATGCTTAGACCTTGAACAAAAGCTCTTCAAGGTAGCCATACCCACTGCTACTCGAAGATATATATTGGTTTTTTGGTGTGAAGTGTGAAGGAATGGAGGTTTCCTTAACTGTTCCGGTGTTTAATGAACATGGTCTCTGTGTCTAACAGAAAATGGGTCTCTTGGGAGAGGGTTTTGCTTGGCCTCGTGAGAAGTTAATATGTGCTTACGCCACATATTGGAATGTTATAGAAGCTTGAAAATAGGAATAGCTTTCCATATAATTTGTGGTAGACATAATTAAGTAAATAAAGTGTGCTCGCCCTAACAAAACTTAAGTTTTTTGATAAGGTGATCACACACTTCAATATGTTCTCACAGATAGCAGAGATCCTTGAGTTCAAGTCTCATTCCACCCATCAACCTAAAAATCAAATTCCCATGCTCGGCTCATGAAAAGAAAATCAAGCTCCGACGTGGGTGACGTGTTGAAAACATAATTAAGTAAATAAAACTGTGGTCTCTAAGTGAAGGTTTTCGATGAGATAACACACATCAATATAATAGTCACAATTTCCTATTACAGTTTTGAACATCTCATTGCACAAGGCCTTCTCTTCCAACAATCTTTGCTTATCTGTGAAAATTGCTACAGGAGAATTTCTCATCGAAATTATGTTGGGGGAAAAAAGAGGTCTAAGTTATTTGAACAGAATTGGAATACAAAGGTACAGTAAAAGATGGGAAAAACAGGGGAAGAGAGCTAGAGCAAAAAATTGAGGGCCGGTTCAACCTGGAGAAAAATCTATGGAATCTGCAAGAGAGAGCAGGAATTTTCCTTTGACTGTGTGTGTTTATTACTATTTTCTCCAGAAGAAGCTTCCCTGTGTGTTTGAGTGACTGGGGCGTGAAGACGTGTTTGGCCATAATCATTTGATGGAGGAGTGATAAAAGCACAAAGTTGCCAGAAATGGTTTTTTTCAACAAGTATTATTGATATATTTCAAAACGTAAAATTCTGAAAAAAGAGACAGGAGTATCATTTTTTTTGTCCTCAATTTTTCAACCTAGTGGAGGTGCGTAGAATTTCTTTGTCAATGCCAGCGGTCAAGGGTGTAAAATTCCATTACGGAATGATGAATGTGAGGGTTATAGGTCACCCACAAACGTTTACATAGTTCATAATTCAGCCAAAATTGAATGGGAAATTTATGTATTATCCCCTATTTCTATAACACACTCAATGTAGTCCCACACAGTGGGGGTCTAGGGATAGTGTGTACGAGACCTAACCTCTACCTCAAAGGTGATGAGAGGCCGTTTCCTAGTATTATCCCTATTTCTATATTAAATATATTTCTATTTCTACATAAACACACTTACCCTCCTTGGGCCTCACAAGAAAGCGAGGAGAAAAGAAAAGTTAAGTTCCCAGACCACAGAACGTGTTTGTCATCCTTGCATTTAAGATTAAAAAAAACATACTTTGAAAATCATATTATGAGAAGACAACAGACTCATCTATAAAGCATACTTACTGTGCGCGGAGCTTTTCGTTCTCTTGAATGAGATGGGCAGCCTCTTGATCTGGTAAGCCATTTGAAGCGAGAGTCTACAATGGTCAAGAGGCAGAGATATTGAAAGGGAGAAGAAATAACACTAGAATACATTCATTAAAAATGGCCGGGTTACTATGTCTCATCTTTGTCATCGATCTTAGTTTTGTAGGCAAAGTAACTTACATGCACGATAAGTAATTAAGGTCCGATTGAGGAAAAAACCCACATTAAACTGTAACTTATTATTTACAAATTCAAGACAACTTAGGTTCTGTTAGTACAAAGAGGAAAGTAGTTGAAAACATTAAAACAAGCACTGACAATGCACCCACAGGAACACAAGTCCTCTAACACAAAAGTACAAGGTATTTCTTCTGTAGTATTGTGGGTTTATTTTCTAAATCGAGAAAATCCCAAGGGCCAGCAGGGCACAGTTCAAAATTCAGTGGATCACGTGCTTGTCCATCTATCCATCTCCACTTAAATACCAAACCATGTGCCAGCAATAAGACTCTCTACTAAGATATCAAACTTTTTCCTGCAATAAGTCTCAAGCCTATGAGGGTATGACAACATCTCAAGACAGCTTTTACCACTAGATCAAAGCCTTGATGGCTTTTGTCATGTCAAAATAATAATAAAGAAAATAAAGATAAAAGGAACTCAATCATTCATTAAGAAAATTACTAATAAAACTTCACTGATAGTCCCTTTTTGTAGAAACTAATAGTCTTAGTTCAAAAAAGTCATTGGCAGCAGGTAAGCTACTTCTTAAACTTAAAATGCTGTTCTATGGATAACATGCAATCAATATGCTAAGTAGATTTATCCTTTCTTCAAGCTATAACGCCCATTCAAGACGCAATCAATTGTCAAAACAGATACTGGGTCCGATGGAGAAACAGCAATGTGGTAATATGCCTAAGCAATTTCACAAGCCAAATCCAAAAGTCAAAATATCTGATTCCAAGATATGCAGGAATAGTGACACCACGCTTTTTATGGATGCAACTCTATAAAACAATACTGGTGGAAGGAGAGGACAACAGACCGAAGAATACATACCAGAATTTCATCATTTCGCTTGCCACCAGTTAAATCAACTACTAGTCCAGCTGTCCGCTTCAAGTTTTCATGTTCCATTGGACGATCAACTGCTTTCCTTTTTGAAGTTCCTAAGGTTTAAAGCAGACAACAATATTGTCAATGGTTGAAAAAGTTTACACACAGTATTCCAATTTAAATAAAAGATGGTGATTCAAGGATCCAAGAAGGCACTACACAAAATTGCATGAGTTTTGAGGGGGATATGCCACTACTGCATCATAAACTAATGACTTCATAACAACATGCCCAGTCTAATCCCACAAGGGGCTGAGTAAGGTAGAGTGTTTGCAGACCCTACACCTACCTCGTAGAGAAAGAGGGTTGTTTCTGATAGATTCTAGACTTAAATAAAGCATTTCCAAACTGGTTGGAAAAGGGAAGACAGATATGGGAGCAGTAGCACAACATAAGAAAGAACAATAACGACAATGAAATAATGCGATATATGGAGCATAAAAACACAAGTGATAACCAAAATCGAAGAAGTAGAAACTACGAAAATAATGCTAATACTGCTGGTAAGATTGAAGATTTATGATCACTAAGCCTATCTCGAAGGAAAACGAGACAACATTCAACTACCAACAAATGTTCTACCCAAATCCATGACCTTCAAAACTCTCCTATCTAAAGTCATGTTCTCGGTAAGTTCAAGATGCTCTATGTCCTATCTAATCACTTCCTCCAATACTTCTTTGGTCCACCAACTCTCCTGACTCCCGCCATGGCCAACCACTCACACCTCTTCACTAGGGGATCTACACTTCTCCATGCACATGCCCAAATCATCCCAACCTCGCTTCCCTCATCTTTTTGCTACCTTGTCCAGGTATCCTCATTCCTAATTTATCTCTCCCAGTATGCCTACATATACACCTTAACATCCTCATTTCCCCAACTTTGATCTTCTGAACATGAGAGTTCTTGATAGGCCATACTCCGGCCATTGTTGGTCTAATTACCCCTCTCTAAAACTTACCTTTAAGTTTTGGCGGTACCTTTTCATCACACAACTAATGACTTCCTAGCGTAATTAAATAATTGACAGCCTACAGAGCCAAATTATGAGGCAGAGATATGTTCAGCAGTAATGAACCCCAGAAAATGCATGTTCGACATTCCCCCATGATCTTTCTGTTATTGTTGGGCCTGAAACCCCAACACTAAACAGGAGCAGCAAAGCTATATATTCAAGCCATGCATGTGACATTCACCTTCTTTACAATCAGGATTATGAGATTCTGAGGTCTGTAGTAGTAGTTAGTCTTTCATGGACAAGGAACCAAATCAAGATGTCTGCTTTTATCACGCCCATCCCAGATGAGGGCAGAGGGGAACGCCCAAGACTTCTCATCGTGCTACTGGAGAGAAGGATTTCCCATCCCTGAAGACTCAAATCAAAGTTATTAAAAGAATTGGAAATAGTTATGTTATTAAGGGAATCTACTCCATGATGGCAAGTTACTAAAAATAATCTAGAGAAAGAAGGTCCTCCATCTCCCTAGAACTACTTTTAATAACACTATTCGATCTTAATTGGTGTGAACATCACCATTAACAAAAGAGAGACATTGGACGGTAGGGAGCTTAGTCAAGTAGATATCCAAATACCTAGCTGCACAGAAGATACTGATCGGGCTCAGGGGAGATGAACAACTCAAGTAGGAATTAAGGTGAAGGAAATGATTGGGATTTTTTTCAACCCTAAATTCTCTCTTTTCATTCTACTAATATGACTCAATATGGGCTCCCAACAGAACACAAAAGGAGACAACAAAATCTAAGTGCGAGGATAAGCATAAAAATTAAGGTCATTTTTACATGATGCTCGCAATTAAACATTTCCGTAGTGTAATCCAATGTTCAAAACGGAAACGAACATGTTTTTCATGAGTATTAATGCAGTCCAATATCTTCTTCTTCAGTGAGACCTACTAATGCTGGTAAGTAATAAATATTTTGGCAATATCCAAACATTATTGCTTTGACCAAACCAAATGAGCATTCCATTGTAGCAGCCATGCCATGCCCTATCACAGTAGGTGTGCTAGAAGCAGAAAAGTTCAATACAGTAGGTCAAAATAAAATCCTCAATAAAATAAGCTAGACTGCCGACACAGGGAAAAGAAAAGCTCCTTTCTGATTTTCAAGGCTGTTGAAAATCCTCTCAAGCATGAAATACCAAGCACAATAGATCTAGGATAACTCCCAAAGTACATTAATTGATCATAACACAATTTAAGAGATAGATGTCCATTATAGATATGAGACATAGCTCTCTGGATCAATATATTACCTTGTTTATGGTTATTCTGAAAGACTGGTGTTACAGTTCCTCGTACTGTAATGTTTGAACCAACCGCACCACAGGAGTTTCCCACGACAACAGGTTTATATGAACCATGTTGTTGTCTAGATTCAGCTGAAGGCATAGGAGTTATCGGTCCCTGAAGGCGTTTCTTTGGAAAGTAACCAAGGAGGCTGCAGTGATAATCCCTGTCAAAGGATGCATATTAAGTGAGGAAAATGTTTAAGTAGTTGATTATGAAGAACTTGGATCTGCCTTTCCCATCTAATCCCATGAAAACATAGAAAATTGCAAGTAAAAGTTGTTTACATCCATGCAGACAAGCTAAAAAACTAATCCTCCAATGCTTTCAAGTTACCTCCCTCAATACTGAAACAATTCACTGACCTATTCTTAATTTCAAGTAATTGCTTACCAGTATTCCCATGTCATCTCCTTTAATCGTACTTCAAGCTTTTGAAAAAGAGGAGTTTTCTCAAAGTCCTGCTTATTATGGGTGGGCTGAATAAAGTTTGCTTCGAGAACACCTGAAAGGGAAACAAATCATTAAATATCCTCTCTAACCGGGTTAAGCGGAAACATGGTACAAGCATAAGGAAGAGTGAAACAATGTAAAGTTGTTCAGAGGCTTCTTTACCCACAACTCCTCTGCCTCTACTATCAGAGTATCTTACAACATGCCAAAACGGCTGCAAAGAGGAGACAAAAAAGATGTAAGACTTATGGGAGTTGAGAAAAGGTATGTATAAAGAATGCGGTCTATTGTATCAGTTAGTAGAAGAATAATCCATCAAAATTGTACATAGGTCGAGTAAAGAACAAACCTGAAGAAGACAAGAAGCACAAATTCTTGCGTAGAACATATCTACAGTTAGATTTCTAAATGTTTTATTCACTTCGTCGAAGAAAAAGGTCATTATTTTTATAACCCCAACCTGCTTTCTATACTTGTACCATGAAGGAGAATTACGTAACATGGATGATAACGGGTCCTAAAGTCCCAATTAACGTATCTGTATGATAAAAGGCTCAAGGATAACGGAAGAACTCCAAGATAAGTCCATATAATCCAGTTTTCGAACCTCAGTAGTTACTCAAGCATTTCAAGACATGAAGAAAACTGGTTCAATGGATTAGTTAAGTTTAATGACCCTAAGTTTCTTATAACCTATAATTTTAAAAGGAAATATACCCAAAAAAAAACAAAGCAAAACTCTTATTTATTGAAAATTCGAAGAAAAGCCCTTTAAGTAAGGAGAAAATTCTCTAGGTAAAAGAGGACTGGAATCTATAAATTGATTCACAATATTTGGATCCATATGCATCAAAAGACACATGTATGGATCCTAAGGATTACAATTTTACCCAATTCAAACGACCTTATGAAGAAAGACAACTTTTTTAAGGCAAGAGGTTGATGATGATATTTTGAATCAACTTACAGGTCTTATGATGTATCACAATATCGAGGATAGAGAAAGAACTTGTCAGCAAATTTGGAAAAATAAATGAAGTGTAATAATAATTTAATGTGACAAAGTATCAAACTTACATCGTGGAATATAGGATAAAAAGTCCCACATCAACAAGAACATTTTAACCGCATCATTAAAACCCTTCAAGCATCCCCAAATACAACTTTAACCATCATCCTACTCAAAGCTTCATAATTAAAATAGACATTATTGAAAGAGGGTCCCTTTGTAAACACCTCAAACTCCAAAAAGATGCACGCATTAAACAACACAAAGAATTTCCCCAAAGAGATGCAAAAATGAATCCATTTCCTCCATTACTCCCCATAATCCCATTTATAGCACGATGGGTTCTAAGAACCTCCCATTCACATTATCTAAGCCTTTTCAAGATCAAGTTCGCATAACATACCTAGAACTCTTAGGTCTCTCCTAGAATCCACCACTTTGCATCCAAAATTTTTCTACCTTCCACAAGAGAATTTTGTGAAGTAGAGACAGTCTCATCCAATACCTTTTTGAGTCTAATGGAAAGCATTGTGTCTTATAAATGCTTCCCACTAGACTAATAAGTCCGTAGTCCTCCATTTTCATAGCCCCCCCCCCCCCCCCACTTATATGTTTTGTTAAACTTTTTGGAAAAATAACATTTAGTGCATGATTGCTATTTTGTTTATTTTAGTTGCTTTACTCCATGAATTACTAAATTTCATATTCTTATCCACCTTCTATGTATATAAAGGCGTTGTTTGTTCCAATTATTTTGGTTGTAATAGCGAAAATGTTGTTATAAAGAACATATAAAATAACATAACATGAAGAATATAGCATGAAGAATCAATTTCAAAAAAATTTGGTCGCTATAGTAAAATGTTATTATAGGATGACGTCTTTTTTTAAAAAATGTATAAAGAGGTTCGTTTATAAACATCGATTTATGCATAACTTAAGCAAGAATTATGCAGGCACGCATTATATAATGTCAAAATACCAAATTCATAAGGTAACACTACATTGTATTGCTAAAGCAGAGTTTCACGCAGGTATTATAACATCTTAGTAATGCAGCCAAACATCCAGAAAGTGTATTTTTTCCATGTATTTTCTCCCTATCTCTCATCCAAATGTTGACAATATTTCTAGAATAGATCATTAAAAAGTCTGGAATTCACATTTGTCCTCTTTGGCCTACTTCCCTCTAAATGACACCTAAGTCTCCTCGAGTTGATGCTAGTGCTACCAATATTCTACCCCTACCCATCACATAACAGTTTCCAGCATTTCCTCAGAACTTTCTATAAGATAGCTTACAAACTGAGTTGAGACCCTTTTAGTCTACAATATCTCTTGCTGTTGACATATCACCTGACCTCCAAATATTCTCCTTTATGTTGAATAATGGTGCTCTTATTTCCCATCAAAAGGACCACTATGAGAAAAGGTGACCGTAGGAACCCATTCAGGAGCCAAGAGAATGAAGTTTAATGGTGATTGCCCACATAGATTAGATGGATGTGTAAGTGCAAATGAAGTTTAATGGTGATTGCCCACATAGATTAGATGGATGTGTAGTGCAATGGAGAAAATGCTCCACTCCTTGTATCGCATACATATTCCTCTTTCTTTTTTGTGGTTGACATCTGTTATTTTACCTAGCAAGGTAACTATCTCATGATCCGTCAATTCTCCTAAATGTGGAATTATTTAACTCATATTTAGCTTACTTACAAGCTTTAGAGATAACTACAGACAGAGCTAATTTCTCTCAGAAGTTCAAATTCACAAATTTTTTTTAATAATATAAAGCGACAGAAGCTACTAACCAGTATTAAACGATTTTTGTGGTAGACATTGAACCCATGAACATTCACCACTGGAGCTTCCTTTAGGAAGCCAATAGTAGTAATGACTGAACCCTGCAACCACCAAAACAAGGAAAACATTTAGAGAAGTGCTAGAAACATTGGAGCTTAAAAATGTTAATATCAAACTTTTAGGAAACAAAAGTACTTTAATGGTCAAAGGTCAAGCATTATATGTATCTGATCCAGATGGTAGACTACTTTGAGAAAAAAGAAATAAACATGTACAGGATGGAGCACTTAGAATATAAACTTCACAATTACAAACTCAAAAGATTGAACAATTCCAGAATTTCCTCACATGCCTCGACCTCTAAACCCCAGATCAAGCTACTATCTCTACAGTCAAGTTAAAGCATTGTAGATAGAAATGTTGATACCTATGTTAGACCGCGTATTTCGTTAAATTGAGGATAAATATCCAATGGAGAAATTTTGCTGTGAATGTCGTGTAATTTAAGCTTAAGTATATTTCCGGTGCATGATTAGAGTATCAAGTGAATTTTTTCATGCATAATTAAGTTG
>JAPFFP010000001.1:28534140-28546482 GCA_026153255.1 Solanum medicagineum
TTTTAAGCTTTTGAAAATATATAACTAACTCCATACGACTCGAGAATGATTCAAAATATAAAGGTGGAATTCAAAATGGACTCGGGTCGATATCACATGCAACAAATTGATTAAGAGTATCAAGTAACCAATCTTAACTTAATATTATAGCAAATAACTGACAAGTGACAGACGAAGCGACATATAATAACTCTTAATAAAATATACATGGAAACCTATGATTTTTTTTAAAAAAAGTAGTAACAAATAATAATCCATTCGATTAGGTTACATTTAAGTGGTTCCTTCATTTTAGGAATAATTTTGACACCGCACCGCTATCTAGGAGTATTTATACTCAATTTTTGAAGGTCTTCTATACCAGTTAATTGGAAAGAGAAGTAGAATCGGCAGTGAGAAGACATGGCGGATTTCATGACTTCTACTCATAAAGCCGAGTGGATTTTTACTCCCCAAGATATTGTGAGTGTACAATCTTTCGGAGGATATCATTTTCCTTTTTCGTTTTCCCATTTGTATTTTGAGTTTTTGGTTTACTCTGTTCACAGAAACATAAGTATAAGGCTGCTAATCAAAGAGCGAAACTAGCACTAGAGACGGTATGCAAGCTCCATTTGCTCAATTTTTTAAAACTTATCCTTTTCATTTTCTGTGTGCTTGTGGATATGTTTTCACCTAATTATGTTTTGTTTGAAGGCAACATAAATGTGTTTATGATCCTTTGCTGTTGTAGTTAGTGTTTATACTTAAGACATGGTTCAAACACGCGTATTGAGATGTCCAAAACACGTGGTTTGTATATTGTAGCTTGTTTAATCAATACGAACAAGGCAACATAAAGAACAAATATGGTATAGACATGAAACAATAAACTAACTAAATAGAATTAGCCTGAGTTCTTATGCTGGGTAACTGGTAGTGTCATCCGGTAAGCTTGATCGTATTGATACTATTCAGAACAGTAGAATCTTAGAGCTTAAGAACACAAAGTAAGAGTATAATGCTGGTAAAATGAGTAAAGATCAGATACAATGAGTTGATGTAAGATTATTTATAGCTAAACGTTGAGACCAAGTTCCATGGATCTAACCCTCATTAAGTCCATCAGTTACATTTATTTCAGTTATGTGATGGCTGGCAGAGATCTCTGGCTCTTTCCGCAATGGCTGATGAAGATGTTGCTCTCTTTCCACTATCGTTGGACCCTTGAACTTATCTCGACCTTTTCTTGTTTGGTCACAACCTGGTGCGCAGTCCCATATTTCTGGAGCTAGGCGGTCTTTGCCTTTATGACTCCGGCCTTTTCTTTGATAGGATTTCGTACCAGTCACGTTCTGAGGATAACATTGGTGTTGTCCCTGCTGAGTCACTTTTGTCCTATTATTCCTTCCATGTATCGTTTCTTGATTGGCCCAAGTCTTGAAGTTCAATGTTTACCCCATAGAGTTAGATTGAGGAGAATTTCTTTCCAGTTTATGTGTAAGGTGTATGAATTCTATATGCCTGCCTTGTGTTTTTTCAAACAATTATGTTACTTCCTCACTGCTTCAATGATTTGCCTAATTTTATAGGCAGCATTACCTGAAACTTTTATGGCCCAGAACATAGGTCTGATTTATAGTGTTTGTCGGTTTACGAATAATACTGATAACTAATTCTATTGTGAAGTTTGGAACAACTCGAATGGAAGTTGATGTTGATGGGTCGTTCTCGTATGCTGAAAGTCAAAATGACACAAAAGGTAGTGGTAACATTGTATTTATTCATATCAAAGTAAACCTAGAGAAACTGTAAAGTTTCTGTTTACCTCCATTTGATATTGGTAGATAATCATAATCCTTATAATTCTTTTGGGTGCTATTTTGGTTGGCATTGTTAGGTGAAAAGCGTCCTAAACCACTCAAAGTTGAAGAAGAACAACTTCTAAGGGCTTTCTACGAGTTCAAAATTCAAGACGTCTGTGATGCCTTTAAGTTCCCGCGTAAGATTCAGGTATAAAGTTTTAATTATTGGATCTGCTACTATAATAAATTGACTAGAAGAATAAACAGTTCTCATGGTTGTTTGCAGGCAACAGCTCTCATTTATTTTAAGAGGTTTTATCTGCTATGGTCCGTGATGGAACATCACCCCAAAGATATTATGTAAGCTTCTTATCTATCTTCTGTGTGTATTCTCCAACTCCCCAATATAAGAAAAATCTAACTAGTCTCCCCCTATCTTTATGCAATGTTTGGTTGGTCATTTGCATTTCCAAAATTCAAGTTGAAGTGCATTTTAAAAACATAAACAAAGTCATCTGGAAATCCACATATAATGATGCATACAGTAGTTGATTTTTGAGAAAGACAAAGCTCACTAGCTGCCTCCTCTTCCTCTTTGTAGGTTAACGTGCATATATGCAGCTTGCAAGGCAGAGGAAAATCATGTATCAGCTGAGGAGCTTGGTAAGGGGATTGGACAGGATCATCATGCAATCCTCAATAATGAGATGCTGATTTTTCAGGCATGGATTTTATTTAAAGGTCCTTTTATTCCGCATTTTCCTTTAAATCTTGCTTTAATCAACTTTTTTTTTTATAACCTTTCTTTTGCAGAGTCTAGGATTTGATCTTATTGCTTATGCTCCATATCGTGCACTTGAAGGTTTTATCAGCGATTTAGAGGTCTATTTCTGTTGATCTGTTACACTTTTCTCGTAGAGAAATAATTGCTTTTTTGCCTACTGATATCTTCCTTTTGATTGGTAGTTATTTCTGTTCTTTGATTTCTTCGTTGCAACATTGACTATTGCTCTTGAAACTTTAGGAGTTCTGTGGAGCTAAAGATGGGGACCAGCTTGTGGCGCTGAAGGTAATTGTTATTTCCATTCGACAAGATAAGGTAGGTCAAATGAAAAGTCCTTCAACCTTGAGCTTGAGAATTCAAGTTACGAAGGCATCTAAATGGAGAAAACTATTGACTCCTAGGAGGGGGTTAGTGGTGAGGCAGATGTAGGTTAAGATATAATATTCTTTTGCCATACAGTTTTCTTTTTATTAAATAAGATTTATTCTATTATTTCTGCTCCTTGTAGATTCTGGCTTCTAGCAATTTAATTTCATCCAGTGTTGTTCAATAACTAGTAGTTTTGCAGTAAAACCCACCTAAACCATGTAATCTATATGCGATATTGAAAATCTTCAGTTTCCCTCCAATGGAACAAAATTTCATTCTTCCCATTTCTATTGTTTCTAATTCTTCCCTAGATAATCAAGGTTAATGCATCTTCTTGCTAGGTCATCATCAATCTTCTTTTGAACATCATCAAAGTTGGTGGCATGTTGGAGATATTGTGATTGTTATATTTCACTTTCTTATTAGCGTTTCACATCATAGATCTCCATGAGTTACCAACCAACTAATCTTTCTTTATACTTCAATTAATTTCTTCACAACATTTTTGTGTATGCAACTTGTGATAAGAAGGAATCAACTTCCCTCATAAGTAGTTGGTAACATCCTGACATGCATCGATGCATTACTAACCGTGATTCATCTGCTGTATGATAATGAATTAATTTGGTTATTCCTGATTGAGTTCTTACTTACCTCATATATGGGAAATAATTCAATTCATATTACTCTGACCTCTAGAATCATCTACCAGCTAAGACTATTTTCTTCTGAAGTACAGGATGCACTTGATACTGCTAGGATTGAAGCAGATAAGATTATGCGTAGTGATGGACCACTTCTATACCCACCTGGGCAGGTTATATTTTATTATTAACATCCTCATTGAAATTATTTTATACTTTATGAATATGATTTTGGCTCTTCCTACCTGCAGAAGATTATATTAACAAATACATACATATTTGAGGCTTGCTTCATCCTTGTTCTAAGAAAAGTTTCATTTTCCATGCAGTTATAACTTTTGTGATCAGTTTGTTCCCTTTTCATATTTTTTATTTTCACGTGAAGTGTGGACATGGAGAATGGATCCTCTGTTATTGACAGTTAATTTTCCTAGAATGATTAGACTAGATCAAATGTAGTTCGTTTGAAGTTCAAAAAATGCAATTCTGGCTATAATTTCCCATAAGCTCCTTCTAACTAGGCCTGACAACAAACTATGACCAACACTGACAACTAACCGAGGCTATACTTTGTCTGATGATTGATCGGAATTTTTTGAGAGGGGAAGAATGATCTTAAATTAATCTAAATAAAACATCTGATAAAGTGTAATAAATGTCATCTGGTTAAGTTTTGAGAAGAAAAGAATTCACATCAAATATAGTGCCTGCAGAGGAGCGATCACAGATATAAGAATGGTGGGGAAGGAACTATGGGCTTTCCCATGTGGATTTACACTAGGGATCTATCTTTAGTATATGCTTGCTTACCCTAGATATGGATGAGCTAGTCAATAGTAACGGAGATGCCATAGTTGGTTCAGGATTGCCTGATTGGTATCGTCCTAGTCATTTTACTAATATACTGTAGTTTTTTGAGTTAGGAATTATCCTAAGAAAGTAATGGTTTTCATTAATTATTCAAGCCTAGAAGACAATGTTAACTGGCTACCTATAGATCTTATCATCTACATCTCTAAGCATTTAGGTTTTTCGATTTTTTTCTTTCAATGTTTTACCTTGTATTTTTCTTTCCTTTTTGTTCCCAGTAAAATGGATTTTCCTTGCATCACAAATTTTTCATGAGAAAGTCTTTCTTTTTCCCCTCAATTTCTCTCCGCCTTTATGGGAAACTGAAATTGAGCTTTCAACAATTATGTTTTTGTTTCGGATCTCTATCTCCTTCCCTTCTCTTTTTAAAATTATTCTGAAAACCAACCCCCCAAAACCACTATATTCCTCTGTATTCTTTCTCTCAACCCAAACACGGTATTTTGCAACCAGAGACAGATCCATAATTTGAGTATTATGTGTTTTAGTTCAGATTTATAATCCATTTGCTTCATTGGGTTCAAAGTTTATTGTTTGTACTTATTTAGTAAATATTTAAACACACAGGCAAGTTTTGAGCCAAAATTACTTATTTGGATGAACCCATCATTATTATCTGGGTCCTCCTCTGTTTGCAAATCTGGTTCATACTGCTGATAATTCTTCTCTGATCATTGTAATACTTTTCATTACCTTTACTCTCGAGATGCAAGTTTGGTGGTTCCAAATATTGTCTGTGGGTTTCTATAACTAAGGAAAGCCTCCACTCATAATTGGATAATGTGCCGATAAGGTGGTTGTAGATAGATTCTGAAGGTGCTCTTCTTCATGTTGGCGAGTTTGTGACCATAGGAGTCCTATTTAGCACAAGACAAATTATGTGATTAGTCAATATTAGGTGATAGCTGTTTTGACAGAGGATAAGACTGCATTTGGGAAAAAACTGGAACTCGTAAGGGGGAACTTTTTCTGATGATCACTGAATGGTACGACAGTTGACATCTGAGAAATTAATGTGATGACCTTGCTGGATAGCACAGTCAAGTAAAACTCTGGCTTTTGTGTTCTATGTGATGATTTACTTTTTTAAAATGTGCTATGAATAATACTCACAGGCACATTCTTGGACAATTTTCTGATTTAAGTTTCTTTTTACTTATTTTCAGTTGGCATTGACAGCTTTGCATAGGGCTAATGCAGCACACGGCATATTTGATTTTGAGAGGTCTCAGTCCCTTTCTCATTTGGACATAATCCTCAAAAATCTGTTAAAACTCTTATTGTTGACATGATAATGATTCTTCTACCAGGTATCTAAGACGTGTCCTATCACGTCATCAGCCAGCTCATGCCATTTCAGAACTTACTGGTTCTATAAATGCCATTGATTCTTTGGCAAGTACTTAAATCCTGTTATTACTGCATGTGTGGAACTGTTTATCTTTCTCTTCTTTCTCTGGAAATATTATTGATTCTTCCCCGAAACTTCGTTTGGGTTTAACATGGTCCTACTGCCTGAACTCCTGGTGTTTGAACAGATTAGTAAACTTGTGACTCCGACTTCCAAAGATGTGAAGCACATTGATCGGAAACTCAAATCATGTCTTGATCCAGGTTCACATGACAAGTGCGTTCAATATATCAACTCTAATTTGATTGTCATTTTTCCATCTTTTGGTTTCACCACAACTTATTGGCCCAGCCAGAAAATGATGCTGGTTTGTATTTGCAGGAGTAAAAAAAGGAAGCATAGATCCAAAGATAGCTCAAATGAGGTTGCAGGCATCTCTTGAGCCGCTCTAACTCAAGTTTGTAGCTTCAAGCTTATGTTATTTGGCCGGTGGAAATAGTTCCACGTTGCTGCTCATTTGTTTCCTTATACAGAGTTGAAAATCAAGTTCAGCTGGAAGAGATGTTCTACTACATTTGCATCAGATTGAGAGAAGAAACATACATCCAGGATTTAAATTTAATGGGTTCAACTTGTAAGATTTTCCCCATTGAACTCATTGTACCATTAAAATTGTGGGTTTAGATCTAATAATTGTTGAGATTTTCCTAGATATATCTCAACTCTGTATTGAAAACTATAGATTCAGATGAAACTGTAGCAAAGAATGCTACATCTGTCCCTGAGAAGATATATTGTTAAAGATGTGCATGTATGAAAGGGCAGATGATTGACTCAGTGGTTTCCCTCATTGATGATGGTTCAACCTTGTCTGTTTTATGCAACTTTTTCGGTTTCCTAAATTGATTTCTGAAATTTACTAGTATAAATTATTCCCTCTGTCCATTTTTATTTGATCCCTATATTATTTTGAGATGTCCAATAATATTTGTTCACTTTATAAAATCAAGAGATAATTTTACACTTACTTTCTAATTTACCCTTGTCATTAATTATAGTCATTTTTCCATTACATTTTTTAAGACATAGTATTTGTTATATTCAAAGGGTACTTTGGTAAAATTATCTTATAATTTACTACTTCTTAATCTATATGCCAAGTTAACAGGGGCAATAAAATTGGACGAAGGGACTATGATAAACCTGACTTTGTCATTTCCAATATTCGTTAGGTTGAATTTCTTACACAAAAAATAGCCATTTAAATAAATAAGTTCTTTATTACAGCCGCTGGCCATTTGGCACTCATATCTTACCAAATTTGGTCAATTTTCTTCTTCTTCGTTTTCAATTCTTCATCTTCTCTTCTTTTATTGCTCTTCTTCTTCTTCTTCTTCTTCTTCTTCGCCGCTTTGTTCTTCTTATTATGTTGTTCTTCTTCTGCGGCTGTTCTTCATTCTTTTTCTATTGTTATTTTTCTTGTACTATTGTTTTTCTTCTTTATTATTCATCGTTGTCCTTCTCTTTTTTTTCTAAAAAAAAAATTGACTTAATGCAATTGTGAATCATTTCAGTGAAAGAGAATTATATTATCTAAAAATTGAGATTTTTAAAAGTGATTTAAATTGATCAAGATTGAATAGTCATTGTATATTTTATATATTCTAGCACATACTATAGTTAAGTTATATTCAGCTTTTTGAATGTATCATAATGTATAGTCCGTATATAACTCATACCAAGGTAAACTATATTGTATAGTCAATGTATGACTTTTAGCTATTATTTCTTATAAATAAAATACGATTACATTTATGATAAACTAATTACTTTATTGTATATATTTGAAATTCGCTCAAAATAATAATCATACAAGGTCTAGAATGATCTAAGAATAGCTGAAATTAAGATTTTTCTGATATTTTTGTCGTTATATACTCACTAATTACTAATTCTATTTATTTTAATTTATTACCATTTGGATAAATTATACAATTAAGGTGTTTATAAAATAACAACAGTACGCGGATTTATAAATGGTAACTGTCTTTTAAAAAGAATGAACCCCAGGGTATGTTTGATAGCTGGTAGAAGAAATATTGTGCATGCATCTGCATAAGCAATACTTTTGGTGGTCGGTTAAGAATATATATAATAAAATTATTATTCTTATAAATAAGCAATATATATGTTTGATTTGTAATTTAGAAATTTACATAGTTAATATATGTATAAGTTTTGAGAGACTTGTTCACAATTTTATGCATGATAGAAAATGAAATAATTAATACATGAACGAGTAATGATAATAAATCCTACCTGAAAAAGATTTGCATAAAATAATACGGAGTATATAAATTTCCTAATAACTAATCTATGAATTACTCTTGTTACGATCCCTTAAATGTGATTACTAAGGCATTTTTCAAAATATATTTTCTTATGTTTGGTTGGTAAAAATTTGTGGAAAAATTTCTCTAGCTATGAAAACAAAGTTCTTAAAAATGCAGAAATGACTTCCCTAATTAAAGTATGCAAAAAATAAATTATATAAATGACATTTCATATGAATCGTGTCCTCCCACCTTCCAATACGCCATATCTTCACCTTACTCTACCCATATCCCTCACTCCCACCATCCCACACCTCGTATTACCCTCCACTACTTGCACCTCTCATATTAATTGTCCATAGATACTTTTAGGATAATGTTTTTTACTTGCATACTGAATACAACAAAATAAGTAAGAAATCGCTTATTATTTCCTAAAAAACATTTTCCACACTAAACACACCCTAAAGTCTCTTTTAGCATGCCTTATCTCAAGAGTTTTGAAAGAGAATGAAAGAATCCTTTTATCGTTTTTTAGTCTTCTTATTGTGTGAGAACTATTGCATTGAGATTTTGTATTGTGTGATCGATCATGTCATCGAAAAATTTAAACGACTAACTAAAAACAACACAATATTGTTCATTACTTAATCATATTATATCTCGACAAGTATGAAGATTGAGAGCAAACATATGGTGTAGTTAATTAACCCAATACTCTCAAAACTATTTCTAATTAACTGAGAGACCTTTTTATTTGTTCCCTTGTAACTCCTCTTACAATTACATCATGCATGATGTCATTTACATACATGGTGCAAATCATTCAAAAATGAAACTAGGGTTTTGCATAATTCTATAATATATAATGATGGCTTTTTAGTGAAGCGGGATGGAGGAACAGTGGATTCAGCTCCCCACTAGATATTGGAAGAGTGGTCCCCCCAGGTTGCCTGCTTAAACCCTAATTCCAAAAAGTTCTGCTTAATTTATCCAATAACTCCTGCTTAATCAGGAATTTATGATATTACTTTCTAGATTGATCTCCATTAATATTAAGTGAAGATTGCTACAAAAAAATATGATGATTAGATGGTATTCTCACGATTAAAAGTTTTAAAGTGGATTTGACGAGGATGTATATTAAGAAGTAGTAATAATCCTGATTAATCAATGTTATGTGGAGTGAAATGAATTGGGATGCTTATTCAAGTTCACAGAGGAGTGTCATAGATATACAAATGCTAATTAATATGGATGAGCAGGCGATCATACAAGAAGATAGACATTTAGAAAATGAAATGTTAAAAAATCGTTTGAGAAAGCCGTATGCTTTGAGTTAAAAGGATGAAGTAATAGGTGTTTTCTCAATTCTATCACAGCCCTAAGGAAGCAACGCATTCAAACTAGAGACATGGTACAGAGGAGCCTTTGTCGATTGGTTTTAATTTGAAGTGATCAAATTTTATTGCATGATGGTCAAAAATCAAAATATTAATTTTATTACATCAACTTACTTATAATTAATGCCGGCAAACTAAATTTAGTAGTATATATTTTGGCAGATCATGATAACTTTAGACATATTTATAGCAGCTAATTTAAGATTTTTGAACAAAAAATATCAATATATTGAAAAATTCTTTGAAAGTACCTTGAAAATTGTATAACATCTCGGAAGATTCATGAGGAGGTCAAGATATCAACTATATCATCTTTTTCAAAGTTCTCTAGCAAGAGTGAATGATTTTCTTCAAAATCAACTCAAAGTGTTGCCAGATTTTTTTAGAGATTTCACATCATCCTTAACATGTTCTCATTATAATCAACAATTCTCCTAAGATCAGAGTTGTTTAATTTGTTGATGAAAGAAAATCCAAAATTTCCAACCTCTGGATTATACACGAACCCCTTGCTGATTTTTTTTCTCAAGAAAAAACAAAAAAGAGAGACAAAGAAATCGAAACACTTGACAAAAACTCCATATAGTTGAACGATACAGAGAAGGCTAACATAACACTACTACACCAATCGAGAAATGATCCAAATTCTTAACGTTTAGTAGTACTTACTAATCGAAGCGTTGCATCCTTTCCATTATATCGAACTCTAATAATGGCACAACACTTTCTTGTTTTTCAGGTGGAGCTTCTTCACCATCCGTATTATGTTCATCCTGATCATTTGAACCTACTTTGTTTTGATTGGCTCTTAGTCTTTCAAAGTCCCTCAACTTATACAAGTACCTCACCATAACCTCAGCATAGTTGTCAAAACCCAATGAACTGAGAGCCCAACAGATGTCATCTCCATTAACCGTCCGCCGATTCTCCTTGTGACACTTGTCAGATGCTTCACCTGTTACAAAACTTATAAATTCTGATGCACATTCTTGCATTCTCTCCTTTGCTTCTTTGGATATTTTAGCTGTTGGTGGCAAGATTTGTCTCATGATCCTTCCCACATTGGCTATTGGAACCAATTTCACATGTTCATCCACCATAACTATTAATTGATTAATTAAATTAGTTCTAGATTTTGTTGATATGTAGGGTTAACATAGGGCGGATTTAGGAATTTAAGTTAGTGGATGTTAGTTTAAAGTAGGTCCATATTTTTATATATATGCGAAAGTTTTAACTATATTAAGTTGAAAATAATAGATGCACATGTTCTTTGTATCGGATAAGGTGAATTTTTCCCCTACTATTATATATGTATGTGTATTTGTCAACATATGCATGTGCATGGAGCAGTGTGACATACATGGACCCGTTGAATATATAATTAAGTAAATAAAAGAAAATTTATAACAAATGTTTATTCTTTTTGGTTACAAATGCTAACTCACTTAATTAATTCTTGCGATTTGAGTACTGCTTATAACTAATTAAACAAATTAAATCCAGATCTTGACTATTCAGTCAAAGTTGACAAGAATAAAATTTTAAAATTTTAAAGTGAATTAAAATTTTAATTAGCAGATAAACTAGCTGTTTTGGAGAAAACATCATTTAACCTGTAAAGCATTTTAGTCATCCATTGGGGTACAAAATGGTCCCCGCCGCTAAATCCCCTATATGCTAATAATTTTTAATTTCCTTTATTAAATTGGTTTAAAATAATGAAAATATTAACATTAGAGATTGAAATGAACGGACGACATTTATGCAC
Source organism: Solanum medicagineum (assembly GCA_026153255.1). Lineage (NCBI taxonomy): Eukaryota > Viridiplantae > Streptophyta > Magnoliopsida > Solanales > Solanaceae > Solanum > Solanum medicagineum. The sequence continues at coordinate 28,545,450 of JAPFFP010000001.1, forward strand.
GTTTGCAAGTGTTATTAATTAATCAAAATTAAAGAGCAGAAATGGAGGGAATGATTAACTAATACAAAACACTTTGTCGAGCTTTATCACTCTATATGTCGGTACAACCCTAAATTAATTTCACCTTTATTTGCATTTGTACTAATTCTTACGTTTTCAAGCTTTTACCTATTTTACTAATTATAAAAACTACAGTATCCCCAAATGATGAAAGTTCACTGCAGATTCTGCTTTTAATTAAGGGAGTACTATTATTTTTCCTCAAAATTATGAAATTCCTTAATGTAGTTAATCATATTAATTACCCTTCGTCTAATGCTTATCTTGCTCAACAGACTTAATGAACTTGCTAGGATTTCTTATTCAATTTCTCTTGCTGTTATTAAGTTCTTTGCTCAATAGTGAATAATTTTATTTATGCCGTCAGCTGATAAAGTTTGTAATTAATTTCGCGCTCACTTTATTAACAAAATGAATTCTAATTAACAAAAATATTTTCATGATTTCATCCCCTTTTGTTTTAATTTACGCCTATGAAACACACATTTTTATATTTTCATTACTCAAACTGCATTCTTCATTCGTCATACAAAAGATTTTGGCTAAATAAATCAAAAGTATTTTTAGACTATTTTTACTTATATTGACAAATGAACTTTCAAAAAAAATAAAAATTACATTCATTTCTATTCTCTTTTTGGAATATATTATTGAGTGTTAAAAAGAAAATTTTACATTTTAAAATGTGCGTTGTTTACTAAAAAGTTGCTAGAATTTGTAGTTTTTTTTTTCTTCTTTTAGAAAAATACAAAAAACAAGTAAACGCATTAGACAAATGCAAAGAGCTATTTAGCGGGTTCCAAAAGATTACATTACTTATATATCGTGAAAATTATTGTATATGTATATAGAGTAGAACCCTTAATGCGAATTCTAACTCTACTACTGCCGTTGGTTTAAATTCATCTACTAAATTCCACATGAATCAGGATAAGTTGATAACAAGCTTGATGTGCAAACTTGGAAGATAGAG
>JAPFFP010000001.1:28552381-28583401 GCA_026153255.1 Solanum medicagineum
TCCATGGTTAATAGTATATATCCCAACAATCTCCCACTTAGACTTTTAACCATCACAATTATTATAATATACTATATGTAAATGCATGGTTAATAGTATATACCCTAACAATCTCCCACTCAGATATTCAATCTTGGAAATTGTTAAAATACTATGTCTAAATCCATGATTAATAGTATATACCCTAACAGTTTCTGCTTATTTTGATTATGCATGTTCATGAATACCACAACTACATTGGTTAAACACCATGACTTACAATTGCAAAAAGCCTGGTATTAGTCTTTCTGAAGATCATTACTAATCCAAGACTTGTGCTTGTTCTGAAAGTCCCCTTAATCTTGAATACCAGTATGCAAACACCAAGTAAACATGCCACTAGCTTGTTGATTATTAGCTCTAGACAAATTATTGCAGCATTCAACTATAAAGTTTCTGTATTGTTACTCAACTCAACACACTCCTTCCCAACAGTTTTCGATATTGCTTCATCAACTTGTGCTTTTAATCTACTGGGACTCAGCTTGTAGGTCATCATAATAGGTTGGTTTTTATCCTGTTAAAATCAAGTAATTTTAGATTACTACTTGCCAAGTAATGAGTTATTTCATGAAATGTGTCTCTGTATAAATTTTTGTATTTTTGCTTTCGAAAGAGATCTTTATGGGGGTCAGTTCGTAACGCGATTTATAAGAATGGCTTGGAGATGAGTGGCCTCACTTGCCTCATGGGCAAAACTTTAAGTTTTAACAACTTTTGACATTAAGGTTTGCCGATGAGATAAACAGGACTCAAGTTCAAGACCATCATTTTTTAATAGATCTTTATGGCAAATGATTTGTTTTGTAGTTAGAGTTTTAGCAAGTAACAATGCGCACCATAATTAGTGAGTTACTAATACTTTAAAGGGTGATCTGACGCACAAAGCATCCTGCATTAGCATAACTTGAAGAAGGATCGCATCCGATATAAAGAGATTATATCAAATCGAAGTTGAAGTAAGCATTAGGTGTTGCTTAAAGTATATGTTTAAGACCAAAAAAAAAAAAGAGATGAAAATAACCAACAGAGTAGTTTAGAAAAAAAAATGTACTAAAGAGTTAAGGAGCCATGCCAAATGCCAATCCCTTTATCTTATTGAAATAAAAATAATAATTTCAATGTTTGTTATAACTTATAATACAGAGGAGATGGACAGAAACTGTAGTAGTCACAGGTCAAATGCAAATCGTTAAATTAAAACATGAGAAATATTTTAAATGGATTCAGACAGCAACATCCAAATTAAAGATGCTTGTTATTGGACTCTTATACACTGACATTTCAATTGCAATTAATTTTGAAATGGAAATCAGTTATAATGACCAATCATAGCAAAATTCAAATTGGCTATGACATACAGATAAACAATTTTCTTTTTCCTTTTTTTCTTCATTCGAGAATAAATTATGGAGAAGACGTAAAAGTGATATTTAAGGTTGTCTCAAATTATCAAAAAAATATTTTAATTATGCAAACATTCTATTATCTTCCCAAAATAATTTTGAATTGTTATTATAATATAATTTTTTGTTCATCTGGCATAGAGAGTTATTTATTGGTGTGATAACATTTGCTTTTTAAAATTGGAATAATTATAGCACATGATCATTCAATCAAAATAATTATAAAAAATATCATTTACTGTATAAATAGTATATATTTCGTATATAATCAAGTTATATTCAATTTTTGAGTGTTCATAATGTATATTTAATGAATAGCTCATGTATAAGTAATTTAATTTGTATAGTCAATGCATATTTTTTATGACTTTTGACATTATATAGTCATTTATATTTTCTATGATTTTTTTATATAAATGAAATATGATTAAATTGTTGTAAATTAATTAATTTATTAAATATATTTAAAATCCCTTTAAAATATGGGGCTGGTTAGAAAATAATGTACTAACATCATTTCATTATTATTATTTAGGGGTAATAGGAATCCACATAATTAAATTGTCTTTTTGAAAATTTGAGTCTATTCCAAATATCACTTTATGTCTTTTTTCTAAATTGAGAAAAATAAATAAAAAATTTAAAAAGTTGGAATCTGCTCAAACAGATAATATTGCGCCCACCGGCCATCCAGAAATAGTCGTCGTGTGCATGATTGCATAATTTTTTGTACCCTTTTTCTAAATTTAGTCTAGTGTTAGCAATAGTGTATATAATATTAATCGAGGAAATATGATTCATTTAATTTGTTTGAGTACGAATGAGTTATTAAGCAGATCATATATTATCTCATGTTGTTTTGCTTGATTTTTTTTAAAAAAATATCAATTTAAAAAAATAATTTTTGTTTGACAAGTAATTAAACAAATTATAACAAAAGAAACAAACAATTGATACCCACAAAATTGTACTCCTGCCTACTTCATAGAGGTGAAAACAAAGGTTCACCAACATTTATCCTATAAATTATTAGAAGTGCAATAGAGTATTAATTCAACTTACCCTTGCTTTAATTTTGTATATTTCTATATTGACGTTATGTAAGAGTGATGCGTCTCTTGTTTTAATTATTAAAGTTTGGTAAGTTTGAAAGCAACATGAAAGTAACGTTGTTTAAATAAAGAAATCGAATTATTGTCTCATATCACAATAAAAGTTTTTACTTATAAATATTTTTCACTATATAAATGATAAAAAAAATGATATGAAATATATCTGAACATTGACGAATTTTGCTATAACAATCTCAAACTTCGATAAAATTTGTTATAACAATCCCCTACTGGACATATATACCTTTTAAATACACGATTCAATAGTGTAAGAAGGTGACAGATCCCACACAAAATTTAAGATTGTCAAATATCACAAAATTTATTTTCGCTTTGATCATATATTTAATATCACAAAATTCAAATGATATTTAAGTACAGAAGCATAATATTAGTTTAAATTTTATACTTAATTAAATTGAAACACTTAATTTAATTCGCGAACTGTGACAAGCCAGGACCATTTTACCGTGGTAATGTCGTGGTTTAGCAATGACTATAGGGGCAAATCAGGAAATACATCGGTTTCACTAGACCGCCATCGGAAAAGGACAAACCGGCAAAAATAGAAAAAAGCCCCTCGCCCGCCAAGCAATATCCAAAAAGCTGTCAGGTTTAACTTAGAAACACCCCTCTAACTTATCTTTTCTAAATTATGGTCCCAGAATTTTCGAAAATGACAAGAAACAGCATATGTTTTCTATTCCTCGTATAGTTGTTTGTGGACATGGGGTAACTTTGTGTTGAATACTTGAATTCAAACCTTATTTAGTCATCTATATCTTTCATTCATAATTATACACTTCTTAGGCATATAAGTAGTATTATAAAATGTGTGTGGGTTGAATTTAAACAAATCAAAATAAAATTAAGTTTGTAAATTGAGAGTCTGGTTGGGTTAAGATGACTGAATAAAAGGTTAATGTCCGATTCATCTGACTTTTCAATAATCTTTTAGTTTTATTATATATAATTTATTTAAGTATCCAATATTTTCTTATAATTATAATTATACATACTATATGAAATATATAAAAGAAAGTTATGCTGTGTATAATATATTAAATATATAAAAGAAAGTTATGCTGAGGGGCAAGGATAGACCGAAAAAGTATTGGAATACGTGATTAAATGTAATATGATGCAATTTCATATCATCGAGGATATGACTTTAGATAAAAAAGAAGTGGGGGTCATATAGGGTAGAAAAGGCTAGTAGAGGTAAAATGTTGTCTTACCTTGTGATGGTTTTAGTTTATTGTAGGATTATTCATGCTATTATATTTGTGTTGTTATTGTTTTTCTATCATTTTTTTATTTTATTTGTTTTATTCTAGTAGAATTGACATTGTGTTTCGATTATTTTTTGACTTGGGGTTGATACATTTGAGTTGAGGGACGTTTGGAATATATAACCTCTCTATCTGAATGAGATAGTGATAATGTATGCATATACTCTATCTTTACAAGACTCTATTTATAAAATTTAGTTGGGTATGTAGTTGCTATTCCCATGGGAGTAGCTTCCATATATAAAAATCCTTATTTGCTTATCTAAATTCAAAGATTCTAACCACTTGTCTTTGTTTTTAGAAGTCACAATCAAACTATGAGTAGACTAGATAGTTACCTATGAGAGAAAAAAAAAGTAGTTTTAATAAAATGAATTTGGACAAACAAAACAAACAGGCAATTCCAAAATTATCACAAAGCCAAAGGCCAGGATCCAGACGTACACAAATACACTATTGTAGTACTGTACCATTAAACCATACAAGTAAGTTTGCCAATTTACAATTTGTTGTGTCCATTTTGTGACAACAACCCCCCCCCCCCCCACACCCCTAAAAAACCTCTCTCCTCTGTTTCTTTAATTACCAGAAATCAAGGAGAATTTTTCTGGTTCTTGTCTTTCTCTTCTTCTGAAAAGCAAATTCTAAGTTTTGTTAGTTTCTAAAGCCTCAAGGTATAAAAGTAAGACAAAGAACAAAAAAAAATCCAAAGAGCTTAGCCTCATTAATTGATCAAATTAAAAGAGTCTTTTCCTTGACGACAAACATATAAAAAGATCTCCTTTTCTGTCACTATTCACTCCTTCAATGTCAAACCTCTCTTCTGGGAATAGCAGTGAAGAAGCAGATGAAACTCCTAACGTGTTGTCTAGTACAAGTGATGGATCTAGTGTTCATCAAGAACAAGCTCTTCCTAATACAAAGAAAAGAAGGAAATTACCTGGAAATCCTGGTAAATTTTATTTATCTCATCTATCTTGTGTTGTAGTTTTGATTTACAATGCGTTTTGCTATTCTTCATCCATACCGGTTTCAACATTATGATAGTTCGATCTAATTACTCTTTCTGTTCTAATTTATACGAGATACTTTCCTTTTAAATTTGTTTCAGAGTTGGTCTCTTAAGGATTCTTCACATAGAAACAATTAATTAATTTTAAACTCATCAGGAGTATGTATTTTATTTCTAAATTTCATTGTTGTTAAACTTCATTCTCAATCGAATACTTTATCATATCACATAAATTGAGACGAAGAGGTAACTGATTTTCAAGTTACTATTGTGTCATAAATTAGCTAATAATAAGGATCAGTTTATTCATTATAAATTAATGTTGAATATGTTGTTATTCTAAATTAATGCTGAATATGTTGTTATTCTAAATTAGCTAGTGATATGATACTTGAATTATTCTCTAATACATATTAAGTGAATTATTGAGACACGACAATAATTACAATATAGTAGTAGTTAATTAAAGAAGCTTGATAACTTCAATATATGGCCGGCAAGAAAGATTAAATTTGTTTGACGACATATATCCATGCAGAAAAGAAATTGGATTTTACCCATTTCGTTTTCTTTAATTCCTTTTCTTAGTGGTATATTAATTGTTTAAAGAATTAATTAATTAATTAAAACGAGATTGGAAAGTGATAAGTATATGTAGGTAGTTGAAGGGTTGAATACTTCAATTATTGGTTCAATAATTGGAGTAAACTGTTGCATGTTGTTTAGATATGTTGGCATATTCATATTACTTCCTTTCTTTTTGTTTTTTACTGTTTCATGAAAGCAACCTTACATATGTTTCCTGTGCATGCATGGATATTTATTAATATATAATATTATCTATCATGTCTGCATTTTCTCTTCAATTCAATTTTGATCAAATAAAATAATTTTCTAATTGTTGATATTATCCAAAAAGAATAAAATAAATAAAATCGTTCACACACGGAAGTCATCCTTTTTATTTTACAAAGTCCTGATGCTACTTGATTCTTCCTCCCTCCGTCCATCTTAACATTAATATCCAATAATTTTTGTTCACTTTATGATATTAATAGATAATTTTCACTTAGTTTCTAATTTGTCCTTATTACTAATTATAGTTATTTTCCCATTATATTTTTTTAACACATTGTATTTCACTATTTATTATTATATTTAAAATATGATTTGGTAAAATTACTCTTATTATTTACTGTTTCTTAATTTCTATGTTAAGTCAATAGTGGACAATTATTATTAGATGGAGAGAGCATATGTAATCTGCTCTGGTCAAACAATGTATAATCTTTAATGCTAAAAAAGATTTATCAAATTTTGACTAGCTGACATTCTTTCCAATTTCTAATTAATATTCTTGATAATTTAACCAAATACTAAAAACATATATTTAAGGAATAGTCGAGAGTTGGCTCTGACAGCAGTCTAAAGTTGAACTAGCTGGACGTGTATATCGGAATATATATTCATGAGCTAATTACTTTTGCATATATGATTCTATTTACTAAAATGAAACGTAATTACTAAAGCCATCATATAATATGCAGATCCTAGTGCTGTAGTTATTGCGTTATCACCAAGAACTCTAATGGCAACAAACAGGTTCATCTGTGAAGTGTGCAATAAAGGATTCCAAAGGGAACAAAATCTTCAACTACACAGGAGAGGACATAATTTGCCATGGAAACTAAAGCAGAAAACAAGCAATGAGATTAAAAAACGAGTTTATATTTGCCCAGAAAGTTCATGTATCCACCATAATCCTGCTCGTGCTCTTGGAGATCTCACCGGGATTAAGAAACATTTTTCTCGTAAACATGGTGAAAAGAAGTGGAAATGTGACAAGTGCTCTAAAAAATATGCAGTCCAATCTGACTGGAAAGCCCATTCCAAAACTTGTGGCACAAAAGAATACAAATGTGACTGTGGTACCATCTTCTCCAGGTTAGTTATAAATTTTTTACTTACTGAAATACGTAATCATCTCATGTAAAAAGTTTAAATCGTTCAGACAAAAGGCATGAAGCTATTTACTTCATTCCATCTTCAACGGTCATAATCTCACGTAGAACCCTAATTCTTTTTTTTTTTTATCATGAGTTTTATGGGTAATTAACAATGAGACTTGATCGACGCTTCAGTAAAGTACTTAATTAGTTTTAGGTAGGAAGACTTCAATGTTTTTACTTTTTAACATTACGAAAATTTTCAGCCTCCAAAATGACCTAAGTTAATATGAGATTATCATACTGTAGTACCATCTTCTCCAGGTTGATTATAACTTTTTCTTTTAACTTACTAAAAATCATCTCATCCAAAAAATTTAAACCATTCGGACAAAAGGTAAGTTATGTACTTAATTCTATCTTCAACGGTTATGATCCCACGTGAAGGCTTAAATCCATTTTATCATGAGTTGAACAAGTGTTTTTTCTTTTTGGATAGTATGACTATTAAAATGTGTAGCTATTTCTATTATCGACGCTTCAGTAAGTACTTTAACAATATGAGATCATACTTCTGATGTTTGTTTGGCTGCAAGAAATATTTAAAACCTGCCATGATTAAACAAATTAGAACTGATAACAATAGCAATATTATTATAAACAACTAGTTTCATAGGTTAGTACTTTTCTTTCGTCATCACAGCAAACAATTGACTTCTGAACTGGTTGTTTGGATATACAATAATAAACCTATCGTAGACTAATTAATATTATTGGGGCCGTCCTAAACTAATTTTTAATTGCTGATAAATTTGTTACTTCATGTAACTGATTCAAAGTATGACTTGGTCAAATTAAATTTTCCTATTTTCTTGGGCTGTTAGCTGTCATACTGCTGCAGTAATTTTCTTTCTCTAGCTTAGTGATAGTTTAGTGAAGTAGTTGTTTACTTAGTGACTTGTTTATTTGTAAGTCCATACTTTCCTTTGATGATATACACAAAAAAGCTAAGTTTCAGCAAATTTTTAAACCTCTTGTTTTTAGTCTTCGTTCTTTGAGTTGTTTGCAATTTTTTTTCCAACAGTAATTAACTGTTTATGCCTATTTTATTATGCAGGAGGGATAGCTTTGTGACTCATCGAGCCTTTTGTGATGCTCTAGCTGAAGAAAACAATAAAGTAAACCAAGTTTTAGCCTCAACCACACAACCTTCAGCCACTGGCACCAGCAGCACCCAGTTAGCCCCTGATCTTATTTCAAGGACTCACATGTTGAACTTATCACAAATCAGAAATCCAAACATGAAAATTCCTCAAAATCCCTTAAACAGTATGGCTGGAAGCATGTTTTCCTCTTCTTCTAGCTTCAATCAGCTAGGCACAAATTCGTCGAATATGTCATCAGCAACAGCATTGTTGCAACAAGCAGCTCAAATGGGTGCAGCAGTGAGCAATAACATGAACTCTACAATGAATATGGTGCAAAAAGGGTACCCTTCGCTGTTTAATGGCATGCAAATTCCAAATCTAAGCACATTGCAGGGATTTGGTGGATCTATGTTACAAAATGTCGGCGATGATCATCACAAGTCTTCGAGAATATTGCAGAATGAGCCTGGGTGGTATGATCATACTAATGGTTTAATTAATGAAAAACAGAGGATATTGAATAAAGAAGCTGGCCATAGTAATGAGAAGAGCTTGACTCTTGATTTTCTTGGGATTGGAGGAATGAGACAAAGGAATTTACATGAAATGCATCAGCAGCAGCAACAACAGCAAGAAATGACCACTTTTGAACAGCAAAAAGTTAGTCAAGAAAGTATTCAAGGAGTGAACTCCGTGTGGGATGATTGAAAGCAGGAGCAGAGACAAAATTTGAAGCTTATGAATTCAGGATTCTAGTTTTTTAAAGTTGTCGAATGTACATATGCAATGATTTTTTCCAGAGACAAACACAAAATTTGGACCAAAGTTATTAATTCGGCCGAACTGTGACATACACGCTATCTCTGCCCCTCTATACATGAAGGAAATTAGCACCATTTGATTGAGTAATTCCCTGTGATATATATGTTATAAAGTTAAATAATTTGATTGCATGATATCATTTGTGTGTTGAGAAAGTATTTTGAGGTGATCTTTAGTTTTCTCCTCTCTAATTAGTGATTTTGATTTTGGCTCTGATATTTAATAAAAGTTTGTGAGGCATAATATTTTTGACAATCAATTAGGCATAAATTTAAAGAATTTTTATTTTGTCCCATGTAAATTGTGCAGTATCTAATTTGCGAGGCATCAAGTTGATAAAAGTTAAATAGAAATAATGTATGCCTCTTGGGGCATACCTTTGTGAGTTCTCGAACTGCCACTACTGATACAAGTTCTGTAGAAACTAAGTTATGCCATATGAACTTCTTAAAGCATAACATTCTAAAATTGAATTTACGCATATGTTGGTATAAATTTTGTAGGAACTTAGTTGTGACTTGTAAAACCAAACTTATGTCTTGTGATCAGCTTATGCTGCTAACTACATAACTTCGATATGACATAACTGTTGATGAATGATAAAAGTTTCACATTGATGATTAATGAGATAGGTGGATTCCTTATAAGGTTTAGACAATCCTCCTCCTTTTGAGCTAACTTTTGGGGTGTGAGTTAGATTCAAGACTTAATTTTACAATAACTTATGTATGCTACATTATGATATAGAAATATAAACTCTTGACTTGAGATTTTTTTTCTAATGTTATGCATGTTTGATCATTTTTTTTAGGCGGAATGACCTAATAGGCCCTTATACTTGGTTCCGTTAGTCACCTAGGCCTTTATACTCAGAACTTTGTCAACTGAACACTTCAACTTAATAAAACACATTATTTTAAACCCCTCTGACAGTTGACCAAGTCTATGTGGCAACGTAATAGCTGAGTTGGAATAAATGCGTGATTTCATGCATTTTTAGGGGCGCAAATGAAGATTTTTAGGCTAAAAATAATAAAAATAAAAAGACGAAAACAAGTTAAAAAATCAAATTTGTCACCTCTTTTTTCTTCCCCCACCACCTATAATTTTTTTCTATTTCTACCCAACACCATCATGTTCTTCCCTCATCCAATCTCCATTTCTCTCTCGTTCTCCTTTTTTTTTGAAAAAGAAGAGGGTCAATTTGATATCAGTATAGAAATGTAAAAGAAATTTACAGAATCAAACACCTAATTCAACCAATTTCTTTATTTCTTCGCTTTCTTAGCAGGAGTCTTGATAGTTTTTGGCTTCTTCACGATTTTTTTCTTCGGAGTTTTCTTCACTTTAACAACAACTTTTTTTCCCTGAGTTCTCTTTGCTTTCGCTGGAGCAATTGCCGACTTCTTCGCTTTCTTTGTTGCTGCTGCTATTGGTTTCTTCGCTACAACCTTCTTCTTTGGGATCACTGGTTTTGCCTTTGCAGCACCGGCAGTAGTGACAGCGGTGGATTTCTTTTTTATTGCTAGGGCTTTCTTTGGCTTTGCGTCCACAGGTTTCACAACAAGGGTAACCTTGAAAGAGTTCTTGATTTTAGTGAGTTTTCCTGAAGCAACAAGCTTCTTCAATTGAACTAACAAGAGTTTCCTTAAATTTGGGGGCAAATCCTTTTATTTCTCATCTGTGAATTTGGCTATCGCCACTTGACTCGAACCAGTTCTTTCATTCAATATTGTTATTGCTTCTGATATCATCTCAACATAAAGAGGATGAGATCTGGGTTTCTTCATTCTCCTCTTATCCATTTTCATAATCTTTTGTATGTCATCAGAAAAATTTAGATATTCTTTATTTGACATAATTACTTCAATATATGTGAGATAAAATATAGAGAGAAAAACTATCTTTGGGAGAGGGTAATTTAAAGCTAGTGAGAAAAAAAAAAGAAATTAAAAATTTTAAAATCAAATAATCAATAAATGATGTGTTATTAAAAATTTGATGTGGATAATGATATGTTATTTTAATATGGAGTTTGAAGTACTCATGCAGCTGAAGGGTTTTAAAATAATGTGTTTTATTAAATTGAAGTGTTCAATTGGCAAAGTACTGAGTATAAGGGCCTAGGTGACAAACTGAATCAAGTATAAAAGCCTATCAGATCATTTCACCTAAGAGTTGATGAGGAAAAAAAAATAAAAATCAAGAGTTATATATTACACCAAAATAAGAGCATTGGTGTGAATGACTCAATGACAAAGCCACAAATACACAAAGGGTCGAAAGGCCGACAATGGAAGTTTTGGGCCGTCTGATGAAGAACTTTGAGCCTAAGAGAAAATGATTTCACGTTTGGGCGTTTCGGCCGAAAGACCAAAACTATTTCTTGCCTTAGACAATATACACATACTATTATACATTGAGCAGCTAGGTTTTTTTGTTTTTTTTTTTTTATCTCATTAAAAATTAATTTGATATATAACATAAATTGAATCGTGAGAAATTTTGACAAAATATTTATTTGATTTATATGCCATACCTAGCTATAATATAAAAACAAAACTCATTAGCCATTAAAACTTTATGAAACAACAAATAACATCACTAAGACTTATTAAGAATTAAGCGAGTTAGATTATGATCCGTATTTTAGGCCATTTTAGTCCAAATAGTTTTTTGATGGATCAATAATTTGCTTATTTTATCAATTCAACTCATTTTTCTCCGTACAAATTTAGCCTAAAACCTTTAAAGGAGTGACGCAATGAACTGTACTTGTGAAATTTTTTTGAAGATCTTGCTAAAGAAGGTGATAGCTTTGTAGATTTGTCCCCATTGTTCGATCCTTCCCAATAAACATGGCATATTTGAATTCTAATTACTTTTTCGTGATAAAATGGAATCACACTTTAAGCTCGTGTATTCCTCAGTGATAGATAGTATAAGTACTATGACGGGAAGATAGCAAATGAACTCATAATTTGATCAAGAGAACCTGTTGATCTCTCTGTCTTTCTCCAAGTTTTAAATAGCACGTTTTTTTTTTCTCGATCAATTTGAATTCTATTTTGTTTTTCGAATTTGAGTTAAGTAGAGTAATAAATAGCTAATTCGTTAATTTGACATCTCTAATTTAATGTTTTTCATTTATTATGAAACAAAGTCAAATACTGTTATATATATATATATATATATATATATATATATATATATATTTCTTTTAAAAAATTAAGCTAAAATAAATAAAAAATAAATCAATTAATCTCATCAGTTTGATTCGATTTTCGGTTACGTGCAAGTTTAAACAACACAAAATGAATACAATTGTAAAACTATTTATTAAAAATGAACCAAATTTAAACTATCTACTCATTTACTCCATTTCCTTCTTTCTTATTTTGTGTATGACATCAACATCACTATTATGTGGTTCTCCTTCAATATATGAAATATATTGGTATCATATTGGACTGAACTTAATCCTTTGTAATACTCCATTCGTATATTGGCATTATATAGAATTAAACTATTTATTTAAGAAATAAATAAGAATCAATAATAAAAACTTATTAAAGTCGTAATCTTATTTGCCGAACTCATAATTTTATTTATTAAATTCTAAATTCTGATGATGTCTATATACTTTAATGACATAGTAATTTGAAGCACTATTATTCCTTTTTGATGTCATCATACTATAGATACTCTTGTGATATTAAGAAGTAAATGAATAATATTTTGCTATACGTCATAATTGACCAGTCTTTTCATTGAAGTATTGAATGTTCCTCTAATGGTATTAATAAGTAATTGAATGGTGTCTTTTTGATAATTAGAATATATATACTTTTATGATATTAAATATGTAAAAGTAATTAAGAACATTAGTAAAAATAACCGTTCGTAAATAGTTTTATTTTTTGAATTATATGAGTTATTTTTCATCTTATAAGCACATCTGCCTACCGTATCCCAACCAATAACATCAGGGCAGGTACACCTCCCGAACCAAAAGGTACCAAAGTAAAGCGCTGTCCGTATTCCGTAATAGCCTGCCCCATTTTCAATTCAAATCACCCCTTTATTAATCTTCTATATATAAACGGTAAACCAAAAAAAATAAATTAAAGAAAAGGGAATTAGAACCATTACTCCAAATCTTCATCTTCTTGTACAATTCATTGATCAAGATCTGAAATTGTGATCTGAAGAAAACGCAAAAAAGTCTAAGAGGGAGAAACAAAGGAGTGAGTGAGAGAGAAAAGTGAAATGGCGATGGCGAGGGTAAGCTCTGGCCTCGCGTATCCAGAGCGATTCTATGCAGCGGCATCCTATGCTGGGTTTGATGGATCTTCCGACTCCTCTACCAAAGGCGTCAGCTCCAAGTTCTCAAACGACGCTGCTCTTTTACTTTATGCCCTCTATCAGCAGGTTCTTAACATTTTCTGTTGGTTTCGTTCACTTCTTATGTTCTATGCATTCATGAGTTCATTTCTGTACTTTGAGTTCTTCAAATGGCTTGATCTAGTAATGCATTATGTGAATACAGTTGCGATTTTCATTTTTAACGTTGTGTTGGTTTGGTTTTTGACAATTCAATTACACTGCATGTTTGGCATATTGTTTTGGTTCAAATTCCGGTAGATCTAGAGGGTTGGTGTTAAAATCACATCAAAGTATAGGCATTGACTGTATGAATGTAAGAGAAAACTACTGTTAGGAGTTAAGATTGCCAAGCCTGGAAATTGGATGGATGAGTTAAGTGTCGGTGTTGTTTATACTAATTAATGGAATGCGAAGGCTCTTGCTTGTTTTACAAGGTTTAATTTTTGTTTGAAGTTTTAATTGCGGGCAACTGTAGGACCTTGTAAGTTTCCTCAGCCTAGAAGTTGGGGGCCCGTAGAACAAAGCAAAAGGACAAGATTTTTTCCCCCCCCCCCCCCCCCACAATCATGATTTGCATGTTACCTAAAACCTGATAATGTTATTCTACAATATTGATTTTAGCTATTCTTTCACTTTTTACTGTAGCAGGATAAGAGTATATGCTTCTTGTTCTTTATCTCCTCGTAAAACCTGTAGTTTGATGCTATAATTAAATTTGAGAAGATGGTTCTTGGGTGTCCTTGTCAATGAAGAAACAAAAACTAATTAGACACTTTTTTCTCTGCTGTCTGTCTGCTAATCAATACATTATTACTATTTATGTATTTTAAAGGACAGGCTAAGTGTTGAACATGAGCATGAATTAAATACTCTAATATAAATATATTATAGAGAGAGATGTGTTAATTATATAGTTACCACTGCATCAAAAGGGATATGCGGATCATTGTACTAAAAATTAGATGCTGAAGCCCTTTCTTCTAAACGTGAACCTTATTGCTGAAGTACTTAGTTGTATCAGTTACTATCGGTCATGGTAACACGTTCAGTTGATTAAAGTTCAGATTTCAGTGCTAATGGGGCTTGATGATTTGAATGCTCTTGTCACTGACTCAACCTATGTTGGTCAAACTGATGAGATATATGGAAGTTGACCACTGAATTGAGAATGAAACCAATAATGGTAATGTTTTAGGTGAAAATATTGTGATAATGACAAGGATTATGCAGCTTTTAAGCAAAACACAAAAAGTGAAGCCTTTGCTTCCTCGTGGTGAGTCACACAATTTACCATATTTACAAAAATAATGACATGAATTTAGTGTGTATTGATCTCGGCTGCAACTAAAAGTACCACTTTAAGCATCAAGTACATCTTGATCATGATATTAATATGACTATTTAAACTAAAGGTAGGCTTGAGAAATATTGGGGAGACGTGATTAGACAAGAGGTTAAATACAACTTATAAAATACATGAGTTATGATTCATTGACCCTAGATAGGAGGATATGAAAGTCAAGGATTAGTATAGAAGGTTAGTAGGTAGTCAAGCGTCATCTAGTTCCCCTTTTTCTTTTTGATGGTCAGTACGGTTGTATTCCTCAACATTAAGGAGTACTGACCATATTCAAGAAGTTTATTATAAGAAAGTAAGTTGGACTCTAAATTTACTAAGCACCTAAGAAGTCTACTGAGTCATCTAGTTCCTCTATACATTTTTCTTAACACCAAAAAAACAAAGACACTATGCAATTCCATTTCACACCATGAATGGACGTTATTTTGTCTTCAACACATCTTCCTCCTGTCCTTCCATGTTGGTTGCTGTGCATCGTTGACTCGGTCTTTGTGAGGCCAAAAGATAAATTCTAGAGTTGGATATAGATGGTCGTTTGTCTCCCCAATTTTAACAACAACCATATACCAGTGAATCCTACAAGTGGGGTTTGGGGAGGCTAGAATATATATTGGCCTTACCACTACCTCAATATTATAGAAGAGTTCGCAACTTAGGTCCACACAACTATCTCAACATCCCTATCTATGTAACATACATCTTTTGAACATATAAGTTCTTGATTGGCCAACACTCTGTCCATATTACAAGGATGGTTTAACCACCATTTTGTAGAATTTACCTTTAAGTTTAGGTGGTACTTTATCACACAGTATTCCAGAGACAAGCCTCTGTTTCATCCATGCTCCTCTAATGCAATGCATGACATCATCGTCGATGTTCCCATTACTCTGGATGACGAATCTAAGAGATCTAAAGCTCCCTCTTGGAAAGCCTCACTTCCATGCACATTTCTCCCATCGCAACATTGAATTTGCACTCCAAATATTCTGTTTTGGTCCTGCTTAATTTGAACCTTTTGGACTTCATAGTTCATTAGTTTGTTTCTAAACCTCTAACCTATCGTTAACTCTGTTCCATGTCTCATCGATAGTACTATGTTATCCACAAATAGCATACATCGTGGAACCTCCTCCTGAATTGATTGTGTCAGCTCATCCATCACCTAGAAAAAAAGAAAAAGGGCTTAGCGCAGCTCCCCAAGTTCATTACACACAATAAAATCTGGTCACAAGTGTCATTACCTTCTTCTGTAGGACTTCGTGAGTAAGGAAGGCCTCCCTGGACGCTACATGTGAAGCATTTTACCCTCTTATTGTCCACCATATTCCGTCCTCTAGTTTCCTTTTCAGTATTGTTAATATTGCTCTCACACTATATTCTTCGATTTTATTATTACCTGTTGTTTTCTTTGATTCGCTTACCTGTATTATCTATTGTAGCTATTGTTCCCTTTCCTTTATTTTTAGCATGATTCTTTACTACTATATTTACCTTCCATATTTGGTTTTGATATGTTTTGCTTGAGATAAGGGTCTATTGGAAACATCCTCTCTACCTTTGCAAGGTAGGGGCAAGGTTGTGTTCACACCACCCTACATAGACCCCACGCTTGGGATTACACTAGGTTTGTTGTTAAAATCAAAATTATTTTTTGACTTCCAATTAATTAACCAATATGAATCAATTTTCAGTGGTCAGTTTTGTATTTAATTGCTTTAATGACTGTACTACTAGAGTAAAGTAAAAAGAGGGAAATTAAGGGGAGACGCCTGAAGCCCAAAGTTGTAGAAGAAGTGGACTAGCACACTGGAAAAGCCGAGAAGAAAGAGATCATTTGTTCACAGAAAGAAAACAAGGAAAAAAAAGTAAACGAAGTAACCAAAAAGGGAAGAAAAGAAATAGAAGTTGTAGAAACACACTTGGTGATTTCTTCCCATCTGTTTTGGGGGACAAAGTTACTTGGTATTTGTACTATTGGGAGGTAGTAGGTACCCCGTGGAATTGGTCGAGGTGCCGGCTCCACTCGGGACCTCAATTGTTTTTTTTAAAAAGAAGCAGCACGCAACAAATTCAAGAAGAAGAAAAATACAATGAAAACAGAGAGAACGCTTAAACGTTACTTCTACTCAAATAGCCCTTTTGTTTCCTCCTATTTTCATCTTTTAAGGCAATTCTGTTTAATGAGACATATTTCTTCTCTTGCATTAGCTAATTAGCTAGCAGTTTTGAGAGTAATGTATGTGCCATCTTTGATTGATTAATTTCTTATTCCTTCTCTTCTTTAATTTGATGTTCTATATTACATATGGTCTTAGAGGTCAGTGCATATCAGTGATGTGGCTTGAGCTGTGTACTAAAAGGTTTTTGTATTTGTGAAGCTGGAATGGGCTTGGAAACATGGCTTCCACAGAGGCAATGCGTCTTTTTGTGAAAATATTGGAGGTTTGTGTTGAGCTAATTCTGCCCAAGTCTTGATAATTTAGGAGTATGAATTAAACACGTTAATATATTGAATTAAACATGTTAATATATTTTGGTAGGAAGAAGATCCAGGATGGTATTCAAGGGCTTCAAACTTTGTTTCAGAACCAGCAGTCCAGGTTGAAAAGAATGTGAGTGTATATTGGTTTATACGATTCTCTTCTTCAACCACCTCTGTTTTCTTGTTGTTTCTTGCATCTGATTTTTTTTTGATGTCCCCATTTTCTTCTTTCGTTCAGAATGAGAGGATAGCGGAGCCAGTTACTGAAAATGGAAATATTCTTCCTGAGATAAAAACTATTCCTTCTGAAAATGGGAACTTGTCAGAACCTCAGGATAAAGATGTTGTGTCAGAAGGCTTTGGTGCAGTTGGTGTGTATGACCAATGGGTTTCACCTCCTATATCTGGTCCACGGCCAAAATCTCGATATGAGGTAGTATTTCTTTTGCAGTCTTTGCTTTCAATTTTAATTTTAATTTTCTTAATCCCCTTCCTCAAATTCTTCTTCTTCTTCCACAGCATGGGGCAGCTGTTATTGATGATAAGATGTATATATTTGGAGGGAACCACAATGGACGCTACCTTAGTGATCTCCAGGTGGGTGAACTGTATGCCCAAGGTGGTCTTTGATATCTCTAGGAGATCATCAATGATTTCTTGATCATCAGTTATCAAGTTTTTATCATGAATCAGCAGATCTTTTAGTTCTGCTTGTAAGCTTCTTGTTAGTCTTGACACTGTAGATGGTTGTATTTTATATCTCCTCCTATTCTGTGATTAGTCTTTCTTGAGAAAAAGCTAGCTTTTCTTCTTTGGTAGCTGGGTGCTCAAAAATTCTCTAATAAAGTTTGAGGTCATTGCAGGCTTTGGACATGAGAAGTTGGACATGGTCGAAAGTAGAGGTTAAAACATCTGGTGAAGCTTCTCAAATGCCAGTAGCTCCCTTTGCTGGTCACTCCCTGGTTAGTACAGATATTGGTTTAATACAGTGGCAGTCACAACCCATTTGTGCTCTGTATTTGCTCAAGGGATTCGGCTCATTTTAGTTTGAAATTTCTCTTAGCTCCTCAAGTTGCATCTCTCTCTCTCTCTCTCTCTCTCTCTCTTTCACTTTCTGTTTTCCCTTTGTGTTTTATAGATACCATGGGAAGGAAACAAGCTCATTTCGATTGGTGGACATACAAAAGATCCTTCTGAAACTATGCAAGGTTTGTTCATATTGTTTAAGATTGGTTTCATTTACTTTGACATTGTAAGAGCAGTGTATGACATGATTTACTGGTTAGTAAAATATTAGCAGCCTAAAAATTGACTGAAGTCTGACCCTACCGTCGAACAACAACATACCCGGTGAAATCCCACAAAGTAGGGTTTGGGGAGGGTAGGGTGTATGCAGACTTGATCACTACCTGATGGAGATAGAAAGGTTGTTTCCAAAAGACCCTCAGTCAAATGTATCCGCCCCAAGTAAAAGAAGAAAATAATAGATATAGAATAACGGCTAAACAAAGAGCAATGTCAATTCTACAAGAAAAACAACAGAAGCAGTAGAATAATCGAAGAGCCATAACAACACAACCATAATGGCACGACTAATCCTATGATTAACCTAAAAACTGTCATAAGGCAAGACAACATTCTATCCCTACTTACCTCACATTACCGATTTCAAAAAAAAAAAACATTCTATCCCTACTAACCTTCTACCTTAATACGTGACCCCCGCTCCTTCCTATCTAAAAAGTCATCTCTTCGGTGATATGAAACTGCACCATATCCTGGTTAATCACCTCTCCCTAATATTTTTTTGGTCTACCCCTACCCATCAAGACATGTTATTTGGTCAGTCGACAAAATTCACTGTGGTTGGTGCATACTCTTTTCCTGTCATACGAGGGCGAAGTTACTGCAGAAATGAAGCAATTTTTTGAGCTTATACTTTACTAATTTAGGTCGCTGGCCACGTAAGGTATCTTTTTCTTTCGCATGCTTGTTGGAGTTCTCTCATTATCCCACAAATTACTTGCTCTGAATTCTTTGCTGGACCTCTGAGAATTTTTGTGGAAGGATGCCCTTGGTAAATCAGTATTGTGATAGAAAGATGCAACCTCCAGCCCCCTCCTTTTTTTGAAACTTGTAGGAAGTGAAAAATGTCTGATGTAATATACATTGGAAATTGTTTCTGTTAAAGTGTAATATACTTAGATTGTCTAGAAGCACAGCAGCTAACCTTTTTCGATACGGTAATGTTTTTCATTTTATCACCTAAAACAGAGGTACTTAAAATACAAAAAAAAAAAAAAAAAAACCAAAGCTTCTACATTTCTCAGTGACTCGACGAACTGCAAGTAATGAGAAATATTATCTACGTTGCTCTCCTATACCAACAACATACCTAGTGAAATTCCCTAAGTGGGGTCTGGGAAAGGTAAAAGTGTACGCAAACCTTACCACTACCTCATAGAGGTTTCCTCTCTCCTATGCCAATAAATAAATTCTGGAGGCATCTATCTCTTACAAAAGACATGAGTTTTCTGATTTTCAAAGCATGTCTTATTCCTTTCTAACTAGATTATCCAAAAGATGCAAACAAGACAGTATGCCAGATTATCTTAAAGCTTTTGCTGACCTTCCGACTCTGCTAACATACCAACAAGTCTCTCATATTGTATGGCGTCACCCAGTTTATGCTTGTGGTTAGAAGTACAGCATCCAACTACTCAACTAGTTGTCTTCAGCTATATGAAGCCTCTGCATCTATTCTGCTGATCCATTCGATTCCCATTTCAATTCATTACTTGCTAATTGTGTGTTCTTTAAGATGAGAAATTTTCTTTAACCAGGTTCTAATGCGACTGTAACAAAAACTAGGCCATTTTCGCCTATATGGATCATTTGCTCCATCAGTTTCTGCTTTTTATGGATTCTTAGAAATTCTGTCTTTTGAGACAACTTTTCTCCCTGGGAGTTTAGGTCTATGTCATTTCATGTTACCACTTTCCATGATTATAGTTTTGCTCCTATTGGCCGGTGCCTTTGGAAGTCTACGTCTGACATGACAGATCTCTAAGGACAGCTTATCTTATTTTATCTGCTACGTGTAATCTTTGCATCCTCAGTCATGTGATTATTTCTAATTTTATACGGCTTCCAGTCCATATTAGCTTGCACATTTTTACGACAGCCATGAAAAGGTGCAATGTTCATTTTGCTATGACATTTCTTTCACAATTGTCCTGTGGGACTTACTTTCCACTTTGGTATCTTCCTATCACGTAGTACTTTAGCACTTCTCCTTTTGTTCTATTTGATAATGTGTTAGCTGACAGTAAATCATTCAATAGCTCATGTATTTTGGCTAAGAATTGCTTCATCTTGGTGTTTCTGGTGGTCTTGCTTAAAGACTTTGTTCATAACAAATCTTAGTTGCTGGTGGTGATTAGAAAATATTGCTGTCAACAGATAGACATCCATTTTTTAGAATCATACACACATAATTATTTGTTGTGGTTAATGCTATGCTCCATTTATTTGCCAGTTAAGGTGTTTGATCTGCAGACCCATACTTGGTCAAGCTTGAAGACTTACGGAAAGCCGCCGGTATGTCTGTTTATGCCATTATACTCATTTCCCCTTTGAGTAGTTTCAATTTTCATGAAATCCGTGCTTCTAATTTTGATAGCGACTTCTGTTCGATGTTTAGCATCTAAAATGCTGTTTTCTTCATTACATTCAGTTCTAAAATTTGAATTCCTTCGTTCTCATTCTTTTTATGGTTTCTTCTGTCATTTCACATTTTCCACGTCCTAGAACTTAACAGTGTTTTGTTCTATGGAGGAGGGTGGGGTGGGGAGGAGTTAAGAGAGAGGGCTTAACTAGTCTATTTTTCCAAATGAAGTAATGATGTTCTGGTTAAAGTTGTTTGGTAGGTTGGAAGGTAGGTAAATATGCACTTACTCTTGCTTTAGAAGAATAGGAAAATCGAAGACAACCCTCCACTTTTACTTCCTTTTATCAAACGCTAAGCTGCTCGGACTCTTCACTTTTGGTGCCGCACTTATGTCGACGTGATGTGGGTGTGGGATTTGCTTAGAGATCATAAAGGATCCAACCTCTACATCTGCACGTGTATCAGACACCCACACCCACACCGAGTCTGAGCAGCTTAGATCAAACAAGAGAAATTTTCGTACCGCTCGACATTCACTCATTCATCCAACCTTTCCCCTTTTCACACAACTAAACATAGCAATTAACATGTTATTGGTCATCTTTGGTCTTATCCATTTTAAAACTCAAGTATAAATGAAAGTGGTACACTAATTATTTTGTACTTTTGGTTTGACTAAAAAATGAAATTCCCCATTTCCTTTTGCAGTTGTCTCGTGGAGGTCATTCAGTTACTCCCACAGGAACAAGCTTAGTCATATTTGGTGGCCAAGATGCAAATCGATCTCTTTTGAACGATCTTCACATTCTAGACTTGGAAACCATGACCTGGGATGAAATGGACACATTGTAAGATGCTTTCAGGAAGTTTAAGCATCTTTGTTTTCCCTTCATATTTTCTTGCTTGCCTGTTGAAGAACAAACAACTTCCATCTTTATCTGTATGTCTGTGTCACAAGTTTATGCTTTTCACAAGAGAATACATTGTCAGGAGAGCTTGCTCCTAATATTTTTGTGCGCAGGAATGATCTCCCTAGGTCAAAAGTATGATAATTTTAAAAAATTAAATAGTATGTGTATAGTATTTTTTAATATATTCTCTTTGAAAGCTTATCTCTATAAGTGCTTAGCAGCAATATACCTTTATTAATTTGCAATATCCTAGTGTCTTATTATTTCATGTTATGTATAATCCTTATTCATTCACCTAGCTCCTTTCTTCTGGTAGGGGAGTGCCTCCTTCTCCAAGGTCTGATCATGCTGCTGCAGTACATGCTGGGCGATACCTTCTTATTTTTGGCGGGGGCTCTCATGCTACTTGCTTCAACGATCTGCATGTCCTTGATTTACAAACTGTGAGACAGTGCATTCAGTTTTTAGCAGTTGCAAAACTGTTCAACTGCGATTTTTTATTTATAATGGGTAATTTTTATATATATTACTTTTGTAGATGGAATGGTCAACACCTACTCAACAGGGTGAAATACCAAGTCCACGTGCTGGCCATGCTGGTGTGACCGTTGGAGAGAATTGGTTTATTACCGGTGGAGGCAACAATAAGAGTGGTAATCATTTATCCTTTAACATTTTGCATGGGACCACAACTTTTCTAATTTCCAAGTTTTTATTCTTGAGAACAGTAAATGGCAAGCAACACTAAGAGCATGCATAGTTGCATCAACAGACTTCACAGTGTTGTTTATGTTAGGATCTTTTACTTTTTCCTTTCCTTTAGTAAGGGATAATGATACAAATTTAGAACTTTAAATTCAGAACTGAGTTATTGTTGATATGCTTATCTTCCACGTCTTATTTACCTTTTTTTTTTCTCTTTGATTTTAGAGGTCATAGATTAAATTCTGACATTATGCCTTGGAATGAAGAATCGAGAGAGACTTCTGAACCTCTTTGTCATTACATTTGAAGGCCTTAATGTTGTTAGAAGTAATGAGAGTAACCAGTCTCTCTTTTATTTACTTTTTTTGGGGGGGTGGTGTTGGTGGTGGTGGTGGTTTGGGTTCAGATCATCTTAATTTTTATGAAATCCTTTTTAGCAACTGTGTTATCTATACTGTTGCAATGTACTTCTGATAGTGTGAAGTGGCCTGCATTACAGAATACCAGCAATCAAGTGGTTCAAATCCTTGTTAATTTCCATCTTCATAAATGTTTTCATCTATGCTCACTTTCACATTTTTTTCTCTTAATGTGATTCTTCAATTTTATGATTATCCAAAAGGAGAAGGTAGAAATGGTTAATCAAGTAGTGCCCAAATGAAAGGAAGCGAATTCTAGTTTCAAAACATATAAAATGTCTGTTGAACCTGATTCATGGTAGAATTTGGGCTTTTCTAATGCTATGGAAGATAGCAGATCGGATTCAACTGGCCTTTTTTGGTTTCTCTGCTTCGTCTGTATAGAAAGTAGTTTGGCTTTGTATGACGGAAACTTTAGTTAGTGAGGAAGTCATTTGGAATTTCTTGGTTTTCATTATTGGTGAATCTACTAAAGAAACGGGTGGTTCCATAATGTCTAACCTGGAGAAACTATGCTTATCCAGATAGGAGGACATACCTAGTCATTACATGATGTTGGCAATTCTGTGAATCACTGTATTGTTGCTTCAAAATTGTTAATTTTTGTTAACCAGTGAGGAACTTCTTATATTTATGTTATTTTCCTACTCTCTTGTACTTACTGCAGGGGTCTCTGAAACTGTTGTCCTCAACATGTCTACGCTGGCTTGGTCTACCGTAACAACTGTTCAAGGGCGTGTTCCTCTTGCTAGTGAGGTATTTAATTTTCTTACTGGTGTTTGGGTTTTTAAATCACTAAGTAGTTTATTTTCTTCTAATTAAGCATTTGGTGGTAAGGTTACTAAGCCTACTTTTGTTCTATTATAGTGATGGTATACTAAAAGCTGTCTTGATTGGACAGTCCTAATTTTAGCTTCTTTCCTGTAATATTGATATGCTGCATGTAGCTTTTTGCCATACTTCCTTCTCTTCAATATTTGCCTTAGTTTCTGTTCTGAAGGTTTGGTCAACACTGTGATCTAGTCTGCAATATGTGTCAATGTGACTTGAGGCTGTGGAGTTTGACTTGCAGAAGATTATCCATCAGAATTCCTGAGCAGTTGTATTGTCTGATATCCTTTATCCCTGATTTTCAGTGGGTGCTAAATA
The DNA here is from genome assembly GCA_026153255.1 of Solanum medicagineum. Lineage (NCBI taxonomy): Eukaryota > Viridiplantae > Streptophyta > Magnoliopsida > Solanales > Solanaceae > Solanum > Solanum medicagineum. Next base: position 28,576,244 of record JAPFFP010000001.1, read on the forward strand.
TAAAATTGACTAAAATCCACATTGATCATGGTGTATCAAGATAGTTTTACTCTCAAGTGTTACCAGCTTACGACTAAACGGCTAAATGACTTGATTGAATAGTACAATTCTGAATCTTGATTTCAGTTGTTGGATACAACAATTAAACAATGCTGAAAATTGTTGGAACTCTTGATGGACTAGAGCAAGACTTTTTTGGTGTTCTTTATTGCTGCACGGCCACTCATGCATGAGCCTGAGATGTATGTTTCAGGCTTAAGATTGTATAGATTTACCATTAATAAACAATAGCATGTTAGTTTTAAGCATTTGCAAAAGTTATATAGAATGTTTCAGTATTGGGATGTTAAAATCTAATAAAATTTTCATTAAAATAATTCTCTTGTCAACAGGGCTTGAGTTTGGTAGTGTGTTCATATAATGGTGAAGATATCCTAGTTTCTTTTGGAGGATACAATGGTCGGTATAGTAATGAGGTGAGGTTGCTAATGATTCTCCTTTTTTGGCAGAAAAGAACCTTTTTCTTTCACGTTTCCACTTGTAGATCAGACCTTACATGGCAGCTAGTGGGTCGCTTGGTTTCTTTATCCGCCTTATGATTACTTAATATCTTTGTTGTGGATTTGCTTATTCTTTACAAGGTCAATTTACTGAAACCGAGCCACAAATCAACTTTGCAATCTATGGAGACTCCTGTACCTGATAGTGTTTCAGCGATGCAAAATGCTACTAATGCTACGAGGGATTTGGAGTCAGATATTGCAACAGTCCAAGAAGGAAAAATCAGGGAAATCGTGGTGGACAACATTGAGTCTGAACCAGTGGTATTATGGGATATCAAATTTGTTATTTGCATCAATTGTTAGTGATATGGACGTGATTTTGGTTGCTTAGCTTCTTCTTCTTCTTTTTTTTATTTTTTATGGAGAAGTTAACATTTGTGCATATTGATAAGTCAGACATGGATTACACTGAAACCATACTTTCAGCAAAATAAAAAATACACTATATGTTGGTCTATAAAGCTGGATTTCGAAGTCCAGATACAATTGGTAATCTGATTAGAAAATAAATACACATGCCTTAATCTAGTAGGTGAAAGGATGGGCTTTTCAAGCAATGAATTCTGTTGAAGTGCTCAACTAATTAATTGAATCCTTCAAAGATAGATCTAACCCATTGTAAATACTTTTATCTAGTTAGAATACAATTTGGGCTTGGACAGACAGAGACATGAGTCCAAGTCTACCAAACTGATGAGTTTTATAAGCACACATGCATGTGTTGGTCTGTATGTCTATATGTGACATCAGTTGATTAAGAAAACATACAATTCGGGTGGCCTTGACCCTTTCATATGTTGTACACTGTTGTCTATTAACAGTTGCATATGTGGGCTATTTCAGTGCTTAGTAACATAAGTTTGGCTCCTCAAGTATCATCTGTTTTCTCTTCTTGATCGATTTTAACAGTTTCAAAATTCATGTCTTGCATTCTGCAGAGACTATATTGGAGAATATAGTTCTGCTGTATTTAGTTAGATTATGCATTACAATTGATGCTGAGAAAATGTAAGCTGTCATTATATTTGATATAACTTCCAATTTCCAAGTAAATGTTGATTTTATAGTCTATGAATGTCAATTATTTCCTTGTCCTACCTCTATTCACCTCTTAGCATTACCTAATCATTTAAGATGCTTCATTTCCTTTATTTGTGGCATTATAGGGCCTTTTTTGGCTATCCAAATCAACTTAAAAGCTCATGCTAAATGCATAGATATAATCTAAAATTTCTGTGGTAGATATTTAATCATGTTTCTTTTACCTATGGTATATCTAATTAAGATCTATCAGTCATAGTGTTGTGTTAAGAGAATGATCCTTAGTCCTGACTTAACTCCGAAAGCTTAGCTGATAAGTGGATAATTGCCCAAGACCTTATAGAGTCAACAACCCATTTCCTCAACTGATATGTTAAGCTAAGTGGATAATTGCCCAAGACCTTATAGAGTCAACAACCCATTTCCTCAACTGATATGAAAGCTTAACACCCCTCGCATGCCCAAGGTTGGACATTTAGAGTATGGACAATATAGTACGGGGGTCTAACATTGGGTAAACCAAGAATTAATTTGGCTTGGCTTTGATACCATGCTATGAAAATAATCTTGGATCTAAGTCAACCTTCCATACAAATAGACAACAATTCAGTCCCTCTACTAATGTGGGACGCTAACAATGTGACAAAGCCAATACAGACAGCTTGAACTTCCACTCAAGTTATCGCCGAGTCATTCTTGGCCTGGCTTTCTTTACTTAATGCTATTGATATGGAAACTTCAAAGTTTCTCCCTTCTCTTATTTGTTGCCACCGACAATTCACTGCATTTTCACATTCTTCTTTGTACTTTCTTCAGTGACATTACTTGTTCTCTATGATAATACTCTTCTCTGCTATCATTTTGTTTCTTTTTTTCTTACATCTCATCTTGCAGGTGAACAAAGTTGAAGAAACTAGTGAACGGCTTTTAGCTGCCCTCAAAGCTGAGAAGGAAGAGTTAGAGTCATCTCTCAGCAAAGAAAAGTTGCAAACGCTTCAGCTGAAGCAAGACTTGACTGATGCTGAGACTCGCAATACGGATCTTTATAAGGTAACTACTCCTTCAGATTGATAAGTCTGCTTTCCTTGAGTTTTAGCAAAAACTTCATAAGTTCTTGCTACTTCCTAATTTCATGGAACTGCGCCTTACATTTTTCATCGGTTTGGTTGAACTGCTAATCAATAGTTGTTTCTTTCTACTCTAGAGAGGATAAATTCTGCTAGTATCTTGTGCACTTTCTTGATGCTTTGTGAGTTAGTAGGCTACTTTGTAATTAATGGTTCCCTTGCGCAAAAAAGTGAGTTAGTCTGGAACTTTGGTTTTCAACTGTTCTTTTACGGCACCTTTTAAGGTTTCATCTGGCTGTCTTCCATTTTTCGTTGTAGTTCCTGGTGTATCTACAATTCTAGATTAAAAGCAATCACTAATCTTCACTATTACCCCTGAAGAAATGATTGAGTCACTCCCCAATCTTTTTATTCGGTTTCTTAGTCATAATAAAGCAATATTAAATAATGTGCAGAGGTAGTGTCAAATAAAACATTTGGTGATCAGGAAAATATCTGGCATCATGCATCCTTTTTTTAATTTGTTGTTTCATGTGCAATCGTCTTTTTCTCCTTCCTGGAGAGGTCCTTTGTTTGCTTCCAGCAATAGGGACATCACTGGGCACGATCCAAACAGTAATCTTCAGTTTCAACTATGATTCTCTTAATTATGCAGGAGCTCCAATCTGTGCGTGGTCAACTTGCTTCTGAACAATCAAGATGTTTCAAACTAGAGGTATGGAATAGTTAAATTAATTACGACATATTAAGGAAAATTCCTGTATACACTAATTTTTAAAATCCTTTTCTGGTGGTGGTGGTGGTGGATTGGGATGATTTTGACCTAAAACATGTAAGGGTTTTCTTGAGGTTAATGATTGTATATTTTGACTGGAAGCATCTAAATTAGTATAAAGATCTTGCAGTTGGCCTTACCTGTGGGTATTTTCAATTTCATTTCTAAACTTTTGCATTGATATACTGATGTTATGAAATGACTGCCTAAGGTTTTTGTTACGTATTCAGAGTCTGATTGTTATCTTCCTTCAGCATGTTGACACTTTGGGCTACCCTTTCCAGTTCAGTATTTACATTCCATTTTAGCAGAAATAGATCACATTAGAATATGTTAGTAGTTCCAACTTCCTGACTCTCATATACTGGAGAATTCCAAATCTGAGAACATTAGAAAGGCGGTATTGTAACTAAAAGATGAAGATTCACTTAGCATGTGTCTCCTGGTGTACACCCACCAACAATACACGCACCTTGGAGTAAGACAATAATTACTTAAAATGCAGCTGTTAGTTACTATAGTTGCTAGAATTATTCAGGTATGTGGTGTATCTTTCTAAATAAGATAGGAAATAACCAAGTTTAAGCTATTTCAACAGGTTGATGTTGCAGAACTAAGACAAAAGCTACAGACCCTGGAAAGCTTAAAGAAAGAACTGGAGCTGCTCCAACGACAAAAAGCTGCATCAGAGCAAGCATTGAATGAGAAGCGGAGGCAGAGCTCTGGTGGAGTATGGGGATGGATTGCTGGAACTCCTCCAAATCAACAAAATGATGCTTGATGCAATAGTTTTGATAATAGAAAACCAGTTTGTCATTGATTTTTTTTTTTATTCAAAGTATTTCTATTTTGTTAGTTGTTCTTTTTACAGATAGAATAAGATATGGAGTCGGAATTCTTTTAGGGTGGAGGGGAAGTAAGATCTTTGTATCAGGGCAGGCGGGATTTTTGTTGTATAATTATGAGTGGCTGTGAATGCTACTTATTTTTTGGTCGAGTATTGATTGGTGACAAAGTATAGGACGACTTATTATGGGGTTTTCAGGTATTTATGGATTTTTGTACTGTTTTCAGGTATTTATGAGGTATGAACTGCAATACTTTTTTAACCTTTGGTTATACTTTCAGTTACTTATTTTTTTCCCTCCTCGAAAAGAAAGGACCCTGAAGAAGTAAGGGTGAATTGCCAGCTTCTAAGCAGCTGTTGGCTAGGCTTCAGTTCAAGTTAATTTGAAGTTCTAACTGTGATAAAAGAACCATTTTGTGCCCGTTTGGCTTAGCTAATCAAAAACACTTTAACACTTTTGAAGTGTTGAAAACTAATCTTAAAATAACCAGTTTTGTGTTTAGATAAAAAATGCTGAGATTGATAGTGATAAATATTTGGCTTTTGGAGAAGGATATTTCGGGGAGTACGAGATGTATTAAGATAAACTAATTGAAAGAAAAGGTTAAAAGTTATGAGTGATAAATTTATGATTTTTGACTCTTCAACTTTTAGAAAAAGTACCAGTATTGTATATGAATTTCGATATTCTAGTACTATTTAACTTAACTTATATTGTAAGAAAGGTCTTATACTTATTAGAACACAAAAATCGAATTGATAAAAATGGATAATATTAAATTAAAATTGCATTACAAATATCATTCGTAGCTAATATAATTTTAATACAATTTTCCAGAGTTTCATCTCTTCTTCTCCGTAAATCACCACCACCAGACCATTATCGGATTAGCAATAGCTCCAACCAACCAAATGAACCACCACCAGACCATCATTGGATTAGCAATAGTTCCAACCAACCAAATAAATCATCACGCAGTTCACCCAAACATAAAAATAACCATCAAACTCGTTTCTTTTTTTTTTCAATTTTTTTATTGCATTCACCTCCACTTTCATCGTACACCATAAATTTAACTGAAGTCGGAGAAGAAACACTCATAAGAATCATGAACAACTGTAGAAATAGAAAATAATTTTAAAAAAATCACCAAATTAGTTAAAAACTACATTACTAGGAAGAAAAACATGAGTTGAAGAAGTAAACAAAATTTTGGCAACAAAATACCTTCACTGAAAAAGGAGAGAATAGTTTTTCTTTGCTTCAAAAAGAAGGGTTTCCTTTTGATTCGGACAAAATGGTGGGTCTCAAGGAGTCCCTACCCTATTAAATGAAAAAAACTATTAAATAAATAATTATGTCATAGACTGTAATAAATTATAAGAAGCATTAAAAGGTGAAATTACAGAAATGTCTTCGAACCATTAAAAATGGTGAAAAAATGGCCTCCATTCACTATTGGGCCTAAAATGCTCCTGTCATCTACCTTTGGGTCCAAAAATGTCCTTCATTCACCTTTTTAGCTCAGTTATACTCTTGAAACTACATTATTTTGGTTTGGATAAACTATGGAAAGAAATCTAATAGAGATGGAGATCTATTTTATTCCATAATAAAATGAAACGTAATAAAAATTTCGAAAAGAAAAAGAAAAAAGAGAGGGTAGTTGGTTTCAAGGGTATAAGTGAATCAAAAAGTTTAATGAAGGGTATCTTTGAACACAAAGGTGGATGACAAGAACATTAAGAAAATCCAAACGTATTGTTATTTTTACTGACAAGACTAATAAAAGTTGGTAGGGGGGCTGAGATCTTGAGAATGGATCAAGGAAATCCTAATGCTCCGCCAGCCATTCCTCATGTTGAACAGGCTATGGGGGATCTGCATCTAGCCTTGCGATTGGGGCCGCCTTGATCCCGTTTTCAATCGAATCCTATTCTCACCCTCGAGTCAGAAGTTGTTCTGTTAAAGTTGCGGTAGGTGTAAATAGCCCCAGGGCTAATGTGACCCGAATACGTGCCTTCACCTCATCGAAGGTTTAGAAGCCTTGGACACCAAGGACTGGTTCCATAGGTAAGAGAAATCCTTCAAAAAGACTTACCTTACAGCTGACCAAGAGTGAATTGAATGATTCTTGCCCGAGGGTCCTAGCTTGTAGAGTTCGCTGCTTTTCCCAGGTAAGGGTGCTTGTGTTGTGGTTTTGAGTTCCTTGGCTTGTGTTCTAATATAATAGTAACCACAGGAAGAAAACGGAGAGCATGGTCCTGTAACGACCAACTTTATTTTTTTTACTCTCAATGGGAAAGTTAGGCCATTTAAGTGGAAAAATTTAGGCCACCACTTTTTGTTAATTATTTGTTATGAATATTATTAAAATTTGTAGCTTTTAATTATTTATTGTAATTATTAAGTTAGGTCAGTTTCCTTTGTTTATTTGATGATTAAATTAGGTTAGTTTCTTTATTCTTTAATTGTTTATAATTAAAGTTAGGTCACTTGTGTGTTTTTCCACTGAAAACTCTTCCCAAACGTGTCTATAAATAGCAAGGCTCCATTACACAATTGAAACATCCACACAAGAGGAAACAAAGAATATATAAATATTTTGAGAGTTTAAGGGAGGTGGTTTATTGCGTAGAGCTCCGGTAATTTTTGTAAGTTACTCCTATTTTTTTTAAATCTTTTATAATAAGATATTTTACATATAAATGGCTTATCTTTGTATATGTTTAAGTACTTTATTATGAGAATATTATCTATGATGAGTGATAAAATTATTATGATGGAACAAAGTTAAGTTGAAGTGTAATAATTTATGTGACTAGATTGTGGTGCCACGGATTCCGTTCAAAAAGGGAAGGCTC
>JAPFFP010000001.1:28583501-28595798 GCA_026153255.1 Solanum medicagineum
GAAAAGAAACCTTATGTTTAGAACCTGATAAAGCATTGGACTTACTACAAGAAGTAGTGTCAAAGGAACAAAAGCAGAAATGCTTGACTGAGCAGGAGTTTAGGAATTTCTTCTCTAGAAGAAGAACTAGAATAACTCTTGAACCACCAATAACCAGACCTAATGGATGACATAGAAAGACTAAGTCAACTATTAGAGAAATGCACTGTGAAGGAAGCCTACATGGGAAGGCTTGAAGAGGAAGATACTGAAGGCATTATCTATGGAATAGATAGTGATGAAGATGAACCAGAAGTTCATATGGAGGATATGGAGACTGATAACAAACCACAAATTGGCACACAAGGTGCTAGTACAAGTGGGAAGGATCAGGAACCAGATGCATATGAAACAGGTTTTAGAGATTTCTCTTATAGAAATGACTATCACCTTAGCAGAGGAGAATGGAGGAAAAACATTCCACCAAAATTCATGGAAAAGGAAAAGAACATTTCCAATGGTGTACTCAACATAGATTGCGCATCAAACGCAGAACAGTTAGTTCTTACCTGGATAAACCAGATAAGATTGCTAGTTCAGCTAGGAGATGAGTCAATAGGAAGGTTAACTGCAAGAGAATTTGGAATTTACCTTACCTATAAGACATCAGGAATCCTATTCAATTGGATAACTAACACAACCCCAGTGTTACCAGACATTGATCCAAATGATGTGTCCACAACTACCAAGTTAAGGATACTCAGGGTACTCACAGAATCAATATTTCGCGAGTTTCTTGGAATAACCACTCAAACTGATCCAGATCAGCAGCGAGAGAAGGTTATTAGGATACTCACGGGAATGAAGTTATGTGACCCTTGTTATATTGAAAACTTCTTTTGTCAGGTTAAGGAATACTATTATCAGGTAAAAAACCAGACCGGTTTACTTAAGATAGTAAAACTTCCTTACGAGATGATGAAGTACATTGGAAAACAAGTTGGAATTCAATCAGAAACCCTTGGTCTAATTGAAAGGTATGCAAAAGAATACCGTGAACGGCTATGTGTCAAAAAATTGGAACAACGACACATTGAAAAGGTAAATCTGAAATGCTGTAAGACATTGGTTGATGTTCCACAACAGTTTGGATGTTCTGAACCATCAAACCGATGGAAAAAGAAAAAGAAGTTCAAGGCTAAGCGATATCATACATCGCACAAACCTTGGATGAAAAAATACAAGAGGAGATTTCGAACGAAATCATCAAAAGGCAAATATTGTCCAACTGGAAAAAAGAATTGCAGATGCTGGAAGTGTCAAGAGATAGGACACTATGCAAATGAATGTCCACAGCAACAACCAGAGAAAGACAAACGTCTCAAAATGATCTACGCAATGGGTTATGAACCAATCGAGGAAGACTATAGTGAAGATGACACAGTCGATTTTGATACTTACAGTCTATATGCAGATTCATCTACTGAATCAGATACAGACTATGAGTAGGAATGCTACATTTATAAGAAAAAATTATTTAACAAGTTTATTTTTGCATATGTAGATACAGGAGCGACAATTTGTCTCGCACAGGAGAAACTCCTATCAGCACGTTACTGGAAGAAATTGGAGCGACCACTACAGGTAAAAGTAGCTAGTAATACTAGTATCAATATTTATTATAAGGCACATTATTTGGTAGTACTGATTGAAGGAAAGAAATTTCCTTTACCAAGTATTTATCAACAAGATACTGGATTGCCATGTATAATTGGGAATAATTTCTTGAAATTATATCAACCGTTTATTCAACGCATTGATACAATTTCATTGAAATGTCCATCTTTGAATAATCAAAGATCTCAAATAGTGACAACGAAAATATATAATACACCTTCTTTTGTAAGGGGGGAGGTATTAAAACATATTTTCACCACAATGAATACAAAATTCGTTTTGAGGTTTCCCTAAGGGGTTTCCTTCTTCGAATCTTGATTCTCTTCACATCTGGTTTTACCATTTTCTTTCTTCGGTCATAAAGATATTTTAACATCTTCTGACTTCTTCTATTCATGGCTGTCAATTCTCAGTAATCGTCGACTTGCTCTGATACCAAAAATCGTGTGGGCCGGTTCTGAAAGTTACAGCTAGGAAGTGGAATTATAGCTTCAAAATCTTCCCATAAACTTTTTAATTTGGAGAAATAAGTAGAATACAGATGAAGTATCTTGACACAATGTCGAAATTTCTTTGTGCAAGTTAAAGATCCTTGAGCCATCTACCTTATTGAACCTTTCAAACAGATATTCCCAAACAGCCTGTGCACTTGATGCATACATGATTCCACCTAGCAAGCTTTTTTATACTGTGTTCATGATCCAAGAAAGAACAACTGCATTGACTCTGTCCCGATGATTCCACATTGACTCAGGAAATGACTCTTTGGTACAAGATCAATCTACCAACCCTATCTTATTCCTTCCAAGCAGGGCAATTCTTATCGACCTATACCAAATTGAGTAATTCTCAATTCCTGTCAACTGGAAAGACACAATTTGAATCCCACTCTGATCAGCAGGTGACAAGAACAGTGGATGATTATAATCCATTCCTGCATTCTGTGTACTTCCAACAATTACAGTGGGTAGTGAACTCCCACACGCATCAGTTTCATTGGTAGCCATACTTCTTCACAGCAATAACAATCAAGAATGATTCACTACTTTCCTGGAAAGATCTTACAAACTAGATTGCTAGTTTGAATGCTCTGATACATGTTATGATCAGTGATTTAAGGTGTTCTTGATGAACACATTCACAATCCAAAGGAAGCAGAAACCAAGAAGAGATAAAAGAGAGAGTAAAAAATTAGATGAGAAGAGAAAGGCTGTGGTTTCGTCTTATTCTTTCTTAATCACTAACAAATGCGTAGATGAATACACACACACACACACACACACACACACACACACACACACACACACACATACACACACATAAAAGCTTTAGAGTAACTGACTAGGACTAGACTTAATCAGTTAGCTCATGACCACTTTAACAGACTTCTTGATCCTGTACATTAGTTGAGTAAATTCTACTTTACTTCTTTTCCTTCAACATATACTCAAAGAATAAGTTTATCAGAAGATAAACTTAATGGCAAAGTTAACTCTTTTTGTTTGTTAAACATGAAAATAGAAAAAGAAGACAAGCATATTAAACCATATAATTTCATCAAATGCAAAAAGATCAAAACAGAAAACCCAACTTTCTACATTGTCACTTATTTGTGAATAGAGAGCGAAAACATTATGTCTCAAAACAGAAAACCCAACTTTCTAAATAGTCATTTTATAGCCTTTTTCATTTAATACCCAACTTTATACAGAAATTTCTCAAAACAGAATTTTTACGTTCCTCTTTATACGTTCTTCAGTCACAATCTTGTTCTCTATGATAATACTCTTCTCTGCTATCATTTTGTTTTTTTTTCCTTGTTTTTCTTGAGACTTGAACTTACATCTCATCTTGCAGGTGAACAAAGTTGAAGAAACTAGTGAATGGCTTTTAGCTGCCCTCAAAGCTGAGAAGGAAGAGTTAGAGTCATCTCTCAGCAAAGAAAAGTTGCAAACACTTCAGCTGATGCTGAGGCTCGCAATACAGATCTTTATAAGGTAACTACTCCTTCAGATTGGTAAGTCTGCTTTCCTTGAGTTTTAGCATAAATTTATGCAGTTTTTGCTACTTCCTAATTTGATGGAACTGTGGCTTACATTTTTCATCTTGGTTTGGTTGAACTGCTAATCAATAGTTGTTTCTTTCTACTCTAGTGAGGATAAGTTCTTCTACTATCTTTTGCACTTTCTTGATGCTTTATGAGTTAGTAGGCTACTTTGTAATTAATGGTTCCCTTCCACAAAAAAGTGAGTTTGTCTAGAACTCTGCTTTTCAACTGTTCGTTTATGGCACCTTTAAATGTTTCATCTGGCTGTCTTCCATTTTTCGTTGTAGTTCCTGGTGGATCTACAATTCTACATTAAAAGCAATCACTGATCTTCACTATTACTCCTAAAGAAATGATTGAGTCGCTCCCCAATCTTTTTATTCGGTTTCATAAAGTCATAATGAAGCAATATTAACTAATGTGCAGAAGTAGTGTCTATTTGCTGCTACTTTTTCAAATCCTTTTCTGGTGGGTGGTGGTGGATTGGCATGATTTTGACCTAAAACATCTATGGGTTTCTTGAGGTTAATGATTGTATATTTTGACTGAAACATCTAAATTAGTTTAAAGATCTTGCAGTTGGCCTTTCCTGTGGGGTATTTTCAATTTCATTTCTAAACTTTTGCATTGATATACTGATGTTATGAAATGACTGCCTAAGTTTTTTGTTATGTATTCAGAGTGTGATTCTTATCTTCCTTCAGCATGTTGACACTTTGGCTTTTCCTTTCTGGTTCTGTAGTTCCATTCCATTTTAGCAGAAATAGATCAGATTAGAATATGTTATTAGTTCCAACCACCTGACTCTCATATGCCGGAGGATTCCAAAGCTGAGAACATTAGAAGGCGGTATTGTAACTAAAAGATGAAGATTCACTTAGCATGTGTCTCCTGCTGTACTGTACACCCACCCACAATACAAGCTTACTGCGTTAGAACCTTGGAGTAAGACAATAGTTACTTAAAATGCAGCTGTTAGTTACTATAGTTGCTAGAGTTATTCAGGCATGTGGTTTATCTTTCTTAATAAGATAGGAAGTAACCAAATTTAAGCTATTTCAACAGGTTGATGTTGTAGAGCGAAGACCAAAGCGACAGACTCTGGAAAGCTTAAAGAAAGAACTTGAGCTACGACAAAAAGCTGCATCAGAGTAGGCATTGAATGACAAGCGAAGGCAGAGCTCTGGTGGAGTATGGGGATGGATTGCTGGAACTCCTCCAAATCAACAAAATGATGCTTGATGCAATAGTTTTGATGATAGAAAACCAGTTTTTCATTGATTTTTTTTATTAAAAGTATTTCTACTATATTAGTTGTTCTTTTTTCAGATAGAATAAAATATCGAGTTGGGATTCTTTTAGGGGGGAGGGGGGAGGTCTTTGTATCAGGGCACGCGAGATTTTGTCGTATAATTATGAGTGGCTGTGAATGCAGCTTATTTTTGGGTCGATTTTTTACCAGAACTATTCTGAGAAAGAGAATTGATTGGTGATAAAGTATGGACAGACTTATTATTTTTGTTCATAGTAAGTTGCTATTTTGAATAAATTATTCTCCTTTTATATATTTTATAGTGACTTATGGCTTGATGTGATGCACACGTGGAATGCACGCACACTAATCTTGTTTTAATCAAAAGAGGCTATCCTACTATGCTTTTAAAACTAAAAGGCCTTGTTTGTTTTTCCTCTTATATATAGGAGAAGAATTAAATCCTTTTCATCAGATTTGTTGTACTTGTAATCTTATTGTACATTGATTCTTTGTTAGAATAATAAATTTTACTTTTAGAAAACTCTTTGTCTGGATAATTTAAATTAAGAATGTTAACAATCCTATCCGATTTCATTATATCTTCATTAAATAGGTGATTGAACCTTAATTATTACTGTCCTTCAAAGTAAATTTCACCTGAGAAAAGTTAGTACTATCGAATACTGGAACTAATTTCGCATAAAATTTATTTTCTTGTTATATGAAAGCCATAAAATTTTTTGGAGCAGCTAATTATTTGTGCATATGAATTGATCAAATGGCCACTTTTATTAAGACTTGTGTGGATAAATTTTTTTACTTTCTTTTTAATACCTCTGTTGCCACTGATGTGAATGCCAACTCTCTTTGTTCCCAAGACTACGCTTTGATTAAGAAACAGCACGCCCAAAACTTTTAAGCAGTTCTACATATTCTAGTTTTATAAATTCTAAAATGTCAATTCTGAAATCTCAAGGAGAGCTAAGGTGGTTTGATTTTGGTTGAATGTTGATAGGGGAGGAGGGGAGCTAAGTGGATGCGACGGTGTAAGAGTTGAAAAAAATAAATAAATAAAGCAAGCAAGAAAGCACAATCACTTTCATCATTCTTCCGATACAGGTTATACAATAGGGAGATTTTTTAAAGCAATTCCAATATCTGGCTGCGACAGCTCCTTTAGCGTATGCAGACTTTGATCTGCATCCTTTTGCCTACGGAGTGCTCTTTGGACACTAAATGTTGTGCATTGTGTCGATGAGTTGGTGGCTTAGCTCAAAAGCTTTCCAAAAATGATGAACCTATTTTATGGAAGGCCATGATAAGGGAAAGAGCCCAACGTATGCGTCAGATTGGTCACAATGTCATGGTACTTGGTAAGAAGGCCTAGCATTTGTTATGAAAATTCGGCTTCAGGAGGAGACACTTGATTGTTATAATTGGGCATATTTCTACGGATACTTGATGAGCATAGTGAATATCATTTGGGGCATTGGCATATTGAGCAATAGTAGGAAGAGGAGCATGGACGACTGAGTTGCATAATTGTTGATATTAGAACTAGAAGATTCACTTCCATCAGCAATACTACTACTGTTGTTGATGTTCTTAATATCATTCGTCTGCTCACTTCTCTCTCTGTTACTATCTTCTGCACCCAACATAAATTTTACATATGGTGTCGATGAGTTGGTGGCTTAGTTAAAAAGCCTTCCGAAAAACACTATATCTTTGTTTAAAGTACTTGCTATTTTCAATAAATTATTGTCCTTTTATATATTTTATAGTGATTAACGGCTTGGCTTGATGCACACATGGAATGCATGCACACGTGCGACGCACGCACGCACCAAAAGAGGTTATTCTACTATGCTTTTGAAACTTTGGATTATTCTGTAGCTTACTATTTGGGATGATACACTTTGAACACTAAAGCTGAAGGGGGATTGCGATGTTTTTAGCCTCTCTGTTTCAAATTATTGGATAGAAACTACTTATTTGGATTGTGTAACTAGGTATTGGTACTGCAGTCAGGCTGCAGTGCCGCAAAAGGCCATCAACAGTGGCGCATTACAGCTCTGGTGAAGATTGAGTGTGAATAGGAAGGTAGTACCTGAGGAAAGCTAAAGGAACTTTTCCCCCTTATATATCCCCTGAACTTTTCTAGCCACCCCCAAAATATTGTAGAATGTTAAAATAAGTTGATCAAAGTACCAATATCTCATCCAAGCATTAAATTTCACCGTCGGTTATGCTCAATAGGGTGCATTAGTGCAACCAGCGTGAATCAAAAGGAATTGTAAGAAAGGGAAGAAAACACAAGATGAGTTGCACATTAGTTCATAATACATTTGTTTTCTAAAAGTTATACGCGATCCAAGACATAACCACCTTGGACTATTTGTCTCCGTTATTAAATGGGAAACGAAGGTTCAACGTCAATGTTGTAAGCTCCTATGTTATAGAGGAGAAGTGAATGGAGCCTAAAGGTGAATTCAGCCGTTTGGATATCTTCAATCGTATAAATAACTAATGGTTGTAGTATGTGTTTTCACTATATTTATACGGGGTCGATTGGTAGGATGCATTTCAAATATAGTGCATGCATTAGCTTTGTGTAGTATTAATACCTTGATTGGTTCATTTTTCCAACCCAGTGTTTGTTATAGACTCTATTTTGTATTATGCTATGTATAACTAATACGTGACAAATCATGGTATTAGCAATGCAAGAAATTTTTATTGCATGCATTAGCATGGTTAAAAAATACAATTGCCCTCCAAATCCTTTCTATACCCTCTTCGTTGTATTATACAGTGAAGGGTATTTTTTAAAATAAATATCGCTTTAGAAATTATGCAGCGCTTGTTATTTTAATACTCTTAACTTATTTATTTTAATAAATTATTCTCCTTTTATATATTTTACGGTGATTAGCGGCTTGACGTGATGTACACGTGCAACGCATGCACGCTAATCTTGTTTTAACCAAAAGAGGTTATTCTACTATGCTTTTGAAACTAAAAGGCAGAATTGGTTTCTAGTAAAACTGATGTGAGGAAGGGAAAATTGGAGCATGTTGTTTCAGAGTATGATTTAATGCCCTCTAAGTTTGATGAGTTTGCAGCAAATGGAAAATGCTGGTCAGTTGGTCATGGGTTTGAACCGGGTGATATGGTATGGGGAAAGGTGAAGTCGCACCCTTGGTGGCCAGGTCACATCTTCAGTCAGGCATTTGCTACTCCTTTTGTGAGGAGGAGTAAAAGGAAGGGTCACATTTTGGTTGCTTTTTATGGTGATAGCAGCTATGGCTGGTTCGATCTAGATGAGCTTGTACATTTTTGAACCAACTTTTGAAAAGTCTATGCAAACTAATGTGAAGAACTTTATAAAGGCAGTGGAGGAAGGGATCGATGAGGTGAGCCGGAGGAGTGCTTTGGATTTGGTTTGTCATTGTAGGAGGAAATACAAACTGCATGCTGTGTCAGTTAATGGGTTCTTTGCTGTAAATTTTAGTGATCTTGGGAGGAATTGTACGTACTCTGCTAGTCAGGTTAAGAATATTCTCTGCTAGTCAGGTTAAGAAGGCTAGGGAAAGGTTCAACCTAAAGATACTGTTGAATTTGTGAGGAAGTTGGCATTGAAGCCTATGAGTAATATGCGTGAGGATCTTAACTTTATTAAGAAGAAGGCAACCGTGTTGGCTTATAGGAAGGTTGTTTTTGAGGAAGATGATCCTACCTATGCAGAACAAGAAGTGTTATCAATCATTTATACAGCCTTCTTCAAGGGGTATATTTTTATTTTCTATTTGATACCTCTGTTGCCCACTGATTTGAATGCCAACTCTCTTTGTTCCCAAGACTCCGCTTTGATAAACCAGCACGCCCACAACTTCTAAGCAGTTCTACATATTCTAGTTTTATAAATTATAAAATGTCAATTCTGAGAATCTCTAGGAGAGCTCAGGTGGTTTGATTTTGGTTGATAGGGGGGGAGGGGAGCAAACCGGATGCAACAGTATAAGAGTTGAAAAAAATAAAGCAAGCAAGAAAGCACAATCACTTTCATCACTTTTCCGATACAGGTTATACAATAGGGAGATTTTTTTAAGCAATTCCAATATCTGGCCGCAACAGCTCCTTTAGCATATGCAGACTTTGATCTGCATCCTTTTGCTTACGAATTGCTCTTTCGACAATAAATGTTGTGCATTGAGTCAATGAATTGGTGGCTTAGCCAAAAAACCTTCCAAAAATGAAGAACCTATTTTATGGAAGGACATGGTAAGGGATATAGCCCAGTGTACGCGTCAGATTGGTCACAATGTCATGACACTGGGTAAGAAGGCCTAGCATTTGTTGTGAAAATTCAGCTTCAGGAGGAGACACTTGATTGTTATAATTGGGCGCATTTCTATGGGATAATTGATGAGCAAAGTGAATATCATTTGGGGCATTGCCATATTGAGCAATAGTAGGAGGGAGCATGGATGACTGAGTTGTATAATTGTTGATATTAGAACTAGAAGATGCACTTCCATCAGCACTACTACTAATGTTGTTGACGTTCTTAATATCATTCATCTGCTCACCTCTCTCTGTATTACTATCTTCTTCAACCAACATAAATTTTATACTTGGTGTCAATGAGTTGGTGGCTTAGTCAAAAAGCCTTCCTAAAAACACTATATTTTTGTTTAAAGTAAGTTGCTATTTTCAATAAATTATTCTCCTTTTATAAATTTTGGGGATTAACGGCTTGACGTGATGCACACGTGCGACGCACGCTTGCACGCTAATCTCGTTTTAACCCAAAGAGGTTATTCTACTATGCTTTTGAAACCAAAAGGCCTTGTTTATTTGTGTGAACTTTTTCCCCTTTTATATTAAATCCTTGTCATTAGATGTGTTGTACTTGTAATCTATTGTACATTGATTCACTGTTAGAATAGTAAATTTTACTTTTAGAAACTCTTTGTCCAGGTTAAAGAATGTCAACAATCCTATCCAATTTCATTATATCTTCATTAAATAGGTTATTGAACTTCAACTACGCGTCAGATTGGTCACAATGTCATGACACTTGGTAAGAAGGCCTAGCATTCGTTGTGAAAGTTCAGCTCCAGGAGGAGACACTTGATTGTTATAATTGGGCACATTTCTATAGGATAATTGATGAGCAAACTGAATATCATTTGGGGCATTGGCATATTGAGTAATAGTAGGAAGAGGAGCATGGACGACTGAGTTGTATAAGTGTTGATATTAGAACTAGAACATGCACTTCCATCAGCAATACAACTAGTGTTGTTGATGTTCTTAATGTCATTCGTCTGCTCACCTCTCTCTCTACTACTATCTTCTGCACCCAACACAAATTTTACACATGGTATCGATGAGTTGGTGGCTTAGTCAAAGAGCCTTCCAAAAAATACTAGATTTTTGTTTAAAGTAAGTTGCTATTTTCAATAAATTATTGTCCTTTTATATATTTTATAGTGATTAAGGGCTTGACATGATGCACACGTGGAACGTACGCACACGTGCAACGCACGCACACTTATCTTGTTTTAAACAAAAGAGGTTATTCTACTATGCTTTTGAATCTGAAAGCCTTGTTTGTTTTTCCCTTATATATAGGAGAAGAATTCAATCCTTTTCATTTGATTTGTTGTACTTGTAATCGTATTGTAACTTGATTCACGGTTAGAATAGTAAATTTTACTTTTAGAAAACTCTTGGCAAATAATTTAGGTTAAGAATGTCAACAATCCTATCCAATTTCCTTATATCTTCATTAAATAGGTGATTGAACTTCAACTACGCGTCATATTGGTCACAATGTCATGACACTTGGTAAGAAGGCCTAGCATTTGTTGTGAAAATTCGGCTTCAGGAGGAGACACTTGATTGTTATAGTTGCGCGCATTTCTATGGGATAATTGATGAGCAAAGTGAATATCATTTGGGGCATTGGCATATTGAGCAATAGTAGGAAGAGGGAGCATGGACAACTGAGTTGTATAATTGTTGATATTAGAACTAGAAGATGCACTTCCATCAGCAATACTTTTAGTGTTGTTGACATTCTTAATATCATTTGTCTGCTTACCTCTCTCTCTACTACTATCTTGTGCACCCAACATAAATTTTACACGTGGGGTTCCCCTATTACTACCATTACCACCATCTGTAGTTGGCCCTTCCTCACCTGGGGGTTTCTTTAGACATGATTTTGCCGAGGACGACCTTGAATCAGCGGCCCCATCTTTTGGTGCAGTAGTCCCAGCACTAGCATCCTTGGTAGTTTCTGCCTCTTGTGCTTCGGCCGTCACTTCTCGAATATGACATCTCACTGTAATAACCCTTATATTTTTTTTCAAGAAAGAAAGGAAGCAGCGTATTATTTTTCTACTTCTGACCTGCGCACAAAACAAATACAGAAAAAAATTGTTCTTTCGTTCTTTTCTCTTTGAAAAAAACACACAACTCACAAGGTGATTCGGGAAATTCATACACAGAATTGACTTGATTTTTGTACCATTGTTTTGGGTGATAAACTGCAGGTATTTTCTTCTTTATTGTGTGTTCTTGTTAGTTGAAAGCATATTTAATAGAATTTCCACCAATTATGTTTAACAATGAGACTAAGAATACTTTTACTTTTAATTTATAGTCTAAGGTAATGGTAATTAGGGTTTAACCCTAAACTTAAAAACTAGGGATATTGAGACTTGAGTTTAGCCAACATAATTTATATCGATAATCAATAACTTTTTTCATAGATTGAGGAAAGTAGGGGATGTTTTAGTGGGTATTCTACGCGTGCAAGGTGGTGGAACTTGTCATTAACAAGGTAAGTGAGACTTTAAGCTTTAGTACTTGCTTTTCAAACATGCTTTGAAAAATATATTTTTCTCTATTTGGTGTATGTGTTGGGACAAGCATGTGCTTGACAGAGTTGATGTTTCTTTGCTATTTTGAGAAGAATATCGACTATTTTCATGAGTTATATGTGGTGTGATCTGAATACCCTTCTTTACTACTGTGATGTGGTTACTAGGGGCATACCAATGTTGCCGTAATATGTTAGGGGCTTTGTACACGCTGCCGTAATACATTTTTTGAATATTATACATGTTGCCATGGGCTTGTCAGGGTGATGGTTGATCTCCTTCACTGCCGTTTATGAAAAGTTTTAAGTGTGGATTGAATTGAGACATGTAGTAACCCTTTTTGAATATTTGTTTGAACTTATTGAGCTTATTATGAAGTATATTCTTGTGTATATTATTTATGTATATCCGTTGTGCACATGTATTTTATAACTCTTGTTCCA
>JAPFFP010000001.1:28604278-28621120 GCA_026153255.1 Solanum medicagineum
ACATCCGACCTCCCCTCACCCTGCAATGAGCGGGAGCCTTTTGAGGCACTGGGGTATGTTGATGATGTTGATGATGACTATGATTATTATTATTATGGGTGATTAGGGAATATGCATTAAACAAAGGATCCATTTGGTCATGTGAGATGAAATTGAAATTTTGTTTGGATATGTCATTTGAATTTTGAAGTTGGTAATTTTTTTGCTCATAAGCATAAATAATTCATCAGTAGTGAAAACTATCAAAATTGCGAATCTTATCAAATAAGCACAAGTTCCCAACAAAAGTATAATACACTATTACAAAGCTATTTTAAAAGAATACAATATTTATTGGTCAACATTTATTTAAATACAAAAAGTAATATTGAACATAAATTTTAGAGCGGGACTTATTAATAAAATTGAATATAAATTTAAAGTACTACTTTTTAATAAAATTGAACATGGTCAATATCATTACTAATCACATCATCATGCTCATATTTTGTAAATATTTCGTCACTCCTTTGGTGGTCTTGCAAAAAAATATGTAAATGTACTCTTTCGGTGGCCCAGCAATTTAGGCATGGGACTTCCATGTTCTAGGTTTCAAGTTTGAAACCCATTGCCAATTAAAGCAAGAGTTTGTCGTTTTAGTTCGAGCTCGTTGCATCGGGTTTGTCTAGTGCCGGTTATATTTTTAGTGTTGTTTGCGAGCTTTTGCATATGAGCGGGAATTTTTACCTTGTATGCACCCAATGGATAGCGATTGTAGGTTTCCCTTGTCATAATTTAGGGAAAAGTAAACAAAATAGATCTAATTTGAAATTATTTACCCTGAGTAGACTCAATCTGAACTATTTACCCTTAATGGACCTATGACCTAAATTATTTACCTTTTTACCCACTTGGTCCTTTTTATTTCGTGTTTGATGTTATGCTGATGTCAGCATAAATATCATGAAATATACTCCGACGGTATGCATACACTATACCGGTATCATATAGAATGGTTCAATCCTTCGTGATACCCTGGCGGTATATTGATACCTAATTGGTATCGTATAGGATTATGTTTTTTTAAAAAGAAATAAGTAAGAAACAAATAAAAAAATGATTATACTCTAAATTAGTTGAAAATATATTTGTTATGACACTCCCTTGGTATATTTATACCATATCGATATCTTATAGGACTAGAAAATTATTGAAGTTATAATTTTTTTATTAAACTCTAAATTAGTAGAAAAAATATTTTTGTGATACTCCATCGGTATATTGATCCTATCGGTATATAATTTTGAGTTCTCTTTTTAATAAATAAATTAATTAAGAGAAAATTATTAAAGTTATAAACTTATTTATTAAAATTTTAAATAAGTAAAAAATATATTCTTTGTGATTGAGCTTAATCATCTGTGATACCCTGTTGGTATATGTATACCCTATTGGTATATCATACAAACGGGGGTGCTGACGTCAGCATGACGTCAACGCGCGAATTTTGATATCGGGGTATAAAATGTAAATAATTTGCTTTAAAGGGATACAAGCTTAGTTTTCCCTAAAAAAATTATCAATATGTAATTATAGACTCTTTTTTTTAAAGAGTGAACTTTTGGATCAATTTTTATTTGAAAAAAATGTGAAATCATGATATGAAATTTCCAAATCAAATTTTTTTGGAGACCGTTTAGGCCAATGGTCTAGGATTGGGACTTCTATGTTGGTGGTCTCAAATTCGAAGTCTCGTGCCAGTGAAAGCAAGTAGTTTACCTTCTGGGTTGAGCTCGTCACATCGAGCTTGCATAGTGCAAGTTTACTTCTGTCATGCAATTTGCGAGCCATTGCATAGGAGTAAGGTTTTAGCCTGGGCGCACCTGAAAGGCAGCAGTGATGTGTTTCCCTTCTTATAAAAAAATCAAGCTCGTTTTTAGGACTCAAAATTTCATCCCATGATATGAAATCCTATGTCCAAATGCTAATTTCATCTCACGAATTCATATCATGAGATAAAATCACATGTCCAAACGCCTACTGAATCAATTTACAGAACATTTGGAGTTGTACTCCAAATTAATTCATGATTGTCAACCGTCGTGTTAATATCATAGATCAGAATTTGTTCCACTCTAAGTAGTTGTATGATTGTCATAAAAACAAATTTGGGATGCACGAGAGGAACTAGCAAAATTTGGTCCATCAAAAAATTTCTTCCTTGCTCTTTTCTTGGTCAAGGCACTAGCTTGTTCATGCTCCAGTACACATGTTTTATCTAAGGACCCCCAGGCTTCTCATCAAGACCCACATTCATTCATTGGGGAATTGTAAATTTCATGTTCTTGTTGAGGCATAGGAAGTACTTTTGCAATTGAGTTACTCAAATACTCTGTTTATAATATATTAGAGTAATAAAGGACATGTATGACAGAGCCATGACTCACTTAAGGACGGTAGGAGTAGACTCGGAATATTTTTTGTTGAGATGGGTCTTCATCTAGTATCTATGCTGAGCCCTTTTCTTTTTGCCTTAGTGATGGATGAGTTGGCACGGTCTATCCGGGAGGAGGTTCCATGGTGTATGCTATTTGTGGATGACATAGTACTGATTGATGAGACCAGGAATAAAGTTAATGGTAGGTTGGAGGTCTGGAGACATAGTCTAGAATCTAAAGGGTTCAAATTGAGGAGGACCAAGATAGAGTACCTGGAGTGCAAATTTAGTGTTACGAGGGATGAAACAGAAGGCTTGCCACTCAATTTATTCTCAAGAGAGAAAACTTTAAATATCTTGGGTCCATCATCTAAAGCAGTGGTGATATTGATGATGATGTCACACATCTTATTGGGGTAGCCAGAGAAATGGAGGATGGCCTATGAAGTATTGTGTGATAAGAAAAATACCACATTAGATAGAAAGGAATGGAGGTCGCGTGTTACAGTAGAAGGTTAGTTATCTTAGTAGGGGTAGGATAAAGTCTTGCCTTGTGATATAGTAGGATTGTAGGATTAGTCGTGTCATTACTTATTGTGTTGTTATTGGTCGTCATTTATCTGCTACTTGTATTGGATTTTTGAGTTTCCAGGTTTTTTTCACTATAGTGATTTTTCTATCTAGTATTTTTAGCTTTTGAAGCTAATATATTTGCGTTGAGGATCTTCCAGAAACAACCTCTCTATCTCTCTGAGGTAGTGGTAAGGTCTGCGTGCATTTTGCCCTCCCAAAGCCCACTTGTAGGATTACAATGTTGTTGTTGAGGCATAGGGAGTACCTTTGCAGTTAAGGTGCTCAAATACTCTGTAGTATTAGGGATCCCTTTAGTAAATGAATTACCCATTTCCTATCCGAGGTAACTTTTTTTTATTTGTTAGTTTATTTTATTATGTATAATTATGAAATTAGCTTAAGTGGGAATTGATATAGCCGATTCCAATTTTTTGGGATTGAGACATTCTAGCAGCAGTTTCTGTTGATTTGAATCTACTAGAAGTTTTGGTATCACTTCTAGACAGTTCACCTTTTCGAAGGTTTATTGTATTTTAGTATGCATTTCTTTCTTTTCACCTGCCCATCTTTGTTACCCCCCTCCCCCTCTAAAAAATATACATGTATATTTCCCCCTTTTTGATAATCTAGTAGAATGATTGTTTTGACTCTTAAATAGATAATGCTACATTTTTATGTGTAATGCAGCGAAGGAAAACAAGGGAATTGCTTGCGTCCTATTTGAAGTTCTCATTAGCCCACATCTTCCTCTTTTTTTCATTTTGACTTTCCTCTATTGCTGAAAGAAATTCTCACCTTGTCGTTTGTGTAAGAAGGATGAGAATTGCCCCAAAACACTGACAACGATGTTCAATTAATTGAAGCAATGGTGCAGTATTTAATGTAGTTTATTAAGTTTGTGATGTTCAAATAACAAGGCCAAACAATCGGTGAGGCCATGCAATTTTTTTTTATCGATAAGTAGGAGAAAATGGAACAAAACAAGAAGAAAAGTACAAGTTTTCAAATTGGGTGTGCCAAATAGGAGTTAGTGATTAAATATGTATATTTTTTTAGCTATTGTATCTAATTACTCTTGTTGTAGCTATGGGGCTATTTCTGTGTTTCAGTTTTCTCCCTGCAACCACGTGCCCAAATTTAGAAATATTCATGATGGAACCAAAGACTTTTGCTAGTGAATAGATTAATGTAGATAAAACCAGTAGAAGGCAACTAAAACCAAACAGACAATATAAAGTTGGTGTCCCAACAGGAGATGCAGTCTTCGATTCTTAGGGAACAGCTGTGAACCTAATTGTTGAAATAAATTGCGAAGTAGTAATATGAGATGAGAATGTTTGACAATGATATTATTGGGTGGTAAATCATACAAAGAATGAAAGGAATTCTCGTTGAGTTGAATGTTACAAAACAAAAAGGTTTGCTATCTTCTTCAGAATATGGTTGTGAAGGAGTTGCTCTCCTAGAATTGCTATAGATTGAGATAGGGCCAATTTGTCTTCAGTCTTTGGCATAATTCCAGCATATTTGTCGTGTAGTTTATGAATAAGAACTTGTTATGTAATTAAATAGAATAAGGGTGTCAAGTTGTAAATATTGTATTTGCTGGTGAATAATTGAATTTGTGAGGAGCTTTTTAGTTGTAATATTATACGCACAAGAAATGTCCTCATAAAAAAAAAAAGCACTAAAGAAATGCGGGATAAGAGTATGAGAACTTAATATTTTGGGGTGATATAATTGGCAAGTGGCCCAGTGAAAATCGTATCTCCTGCCTTGTGTTTGAGTTGACCATATCAAATATGATGGTTATGTGCAAACCCTGCGTACTTGACTTTTCATCCTTGTTTTTATGTGGGGAAACCCCAGATGTTACGAGGAGATTTGTCTCTTTTGGCTGTTTAAGTCATCTACAACACAATGCCTTTACTCTTCTTTGGACATATGTACAAAGGAATTTTTTATTATATGTTGGCTTCCATCTGTATATTGGTTATGTTATTGGAGTCCCAGTCCAACGTGTCTGAAGTTTATTTTTCTAATATTAGCTTGAAGTCTTGTTTTTCCTTTCCCTTTTAATTCTCTTTGAATCATATTGTATCATTATCTTTTGGAAAACAAATGTTAATGCATTTTTAGTAGAAACGAAGTTCTCAACTAGTGATCATATTTGCTGACATGTGTCTTCTGTGCTTTTGCAATTTTACAGCTCCTTTGAGTGGCAGATTGGTGCTTGCAGAAACTCTGGGTAAGGGAAAGGGTTCTGCAAAATCTAATAAAACGGACCGAGTTGAGAAGGACAGGTATCTGTTTAAACGCAGAGATGAGTCTATTAACCTGAAAGTCCACCAAGTAGGTCCAGCACAAGCAGGTTCTTCTGACCAGCCCATTAGCCTAGACGGCTCCTCCTTGGCAGGAAAAGATGCATCCGTTAGTGCTGCTGATCACCTGCCTCATCTGTCTAGCTCCACGTTGATCGAGAGCTATAAGCAGCCATCACGTCAGGTAGCTAATGTGGAAGAACTGCATGGAGATAGACAACCTGAACGTGGTGGTACTGATGTTATGCGGCCTTCAGATAAGGTCAAGGTTCGTAAACGTTCTGGGGGAGAAGTGAGTGGTGGAAGCAGTCCGTCAGCTGAGAGGAAGAAAAAGAAGAAGAAGGTGACGTTGGGCTTGAATACTGTGTATAATCATGTGGATGGACAAGAAGCTGTTTCTACAGATGATCCGGTAATGAAAAAAGTTGCAAGAGAGTCTGTCCAAGTTCCTTCAGCGTCCAGGGAAGAACTTCAAATAGATATTCAGCAAAAGGGTGCTTCCGCAGACAGTTCTGTGCCTGATCATGTGGCAACAGAAGACAAGGTGGGGATCAGAAGCAACGATATTGATCTTCGTCAATTTCTAGGTGATCTACATGCCATTGCTCTTGATCCCTTCTATGGTGCCAAGAGCAGTAATATAAATAATATACGAGAACTGTTTCTGAAATTCCGGTCCCTTGTCTATCAAAAAAGCTTGGCCTTGTCTGCCACTGTTGAGAGTGAGTTGACTACCCCAGTCAGCAAGTTACCTGTTGCTGCCCCTACGTCAGACATGGGCCCCAGCAATAATGTGAAACAAACATCAAATCTGAAGCCACTGAAGAATCCTGCCAGGCCTGATGATCCTACTACTAAAGGAGGGCGAAAGCGGGGTACTTCAGACAGGCAAGAGGAAATGGCTGCCAAGAAAAAGAAGAAGATGAATGATTTGAGAGCATTGGCAGCACAGAAGAAGGCTTCCGGGAAGACTTCAGAAGTTCAACCAGGTGAAAGCAAAGAAATGCCTGCAAAAAAGCTGGTTTCAACACCTGTGAAATCAACCAAGTCAGATGGTGGCAAGAAGGAACCGGCAGAAAAGGTACCCGATCCAACCATGCTGCTTATGAAGTTTCCACCTAATGGATCTCTTCCCTCCATTTCTGAGCTGAAGGCAAAGTTTGCCCGCTTTGGGGCTCTGGATCATTCAGCTACTCGGGTCTTCTGGAAGTCATCCACCTGCCGTTTGGTCTACCAATACAGGGATAATGCAGTGCAGGCCTATAGATTTGCAACTGCTAGCACGAATTTGTTTGGGAACACCAACGTGAGATGCCATATTCGAGAAGTGACGGCCGAAGCACCAGAGACAGAAACTACCAAGGATGCTACTGCTGGGACTACTGCATCAAAAGATGGGGCTGCTGATTCGAGATCGTCCTCAGCAAAGCCTGGGCAGCTGAAATCATGTCTAAAGAAACCCCCAGGTGAGGAAGGGCCAACTACAGATGGTGGTAATGGTAGTAATAGGGGAACCCCACGTGTAAAATTTATGTTGGGTGCAGAAGATAGTAGTAGAGAGAGAGGTGAGCAGACGAATGATATTAAGAACATCAACAACACTAGTAGTATTGCTGATGGAAGTGCATCTTCTAGTTCTAATATCAACAATTATACTACTCAGTCGTCCATGCTCCCTCTTCCTACTATTACTCAATATGCCAATGCCCCAAATGATATTCAGTTTGCTCATCAATTATCCCATAGAAATGTGCCCAATTATAACAATCAAGTGTCTCCTCCTGAAGGCGAATTTTCACAACAAATGCTAGGCCTTCTTACCAAGTTCCATGACATTGTGACCACTCTGACGCGTACGTTCGGCTATTTCCCTTACCATGGCCTTCCATAAAATTGGTTCTTCATTTTTGGAAGGCCTTTGGCTAAGCCACCATCTCATCGACACAATGCACAACATTGTGTCCCCAAAGAGCAATTCGCAAGCAAAGGGATGCAGATCAAAGTCTGCATATGCTGAAGGAGCTGTCGCGGCTGGATGTTGGAATTGCTTAAAAGAAAATCTCGCTATTGTATACTTTCAGATGACCTGTATCAGAAGAATGATGAAAGTCATTGTGCTTTCTTGCTTGCTTTTTTTTTTTCCCCAACTCCTGTACTGTCCAGTTAGCCCCCCCCCCTCCCCTCCCCCCCCCCTCAACCAAAATCACACCACCTGAGCTCTCATTGAGATCCTCAGAATGTGACATTTTATCATTTATAAAACTAGAATATGTAGAACTGTTTAGAAGTTGTGGGCATGCAGGTTCTTAATCAAAGCGCAATCTTGAGAACTAAGAGAGTGAGCATTCACATCAGTGGGCAACAGAGGCATTAAAAAGAAAATAAAAAATTTATCCACGCAAAATGTTTACACCAACTCAATGAATGTATGATATGTTTTTGAAAATATATTTTATCACTTGATATATTAAAGGATAAATATGAAAAAAAAATAAGTTCTCTTGATATATTAAAGTAGGCAAGTAAAAGTGAAAAAATAGTTTTAGTACATGAACAAGTAAAATCACATAGAGGGATCATTTGTATGAATCAACCGGATAAGTTCTTAACAAGAGTACACGGCCTGATAAGTGATAAATTCCTCAACTTTGCAATTCAGAGTTGATATGTCACTTGTTATAAAAACTGGTCGATGTATTTATATCGCTATACAAGTGGTTCATATATATATCTATTGTTACAAAAGTGGATCACATTTTTTCATCTCGGAAGTTAATTTTTAAAATTTTTAATTTTAAAAAATATTCATATAGAGTTATATATGATCCTTCTGACACCGTAACTTTTTTTGTGAATACTTTGATTATCATTATTTGAATGTCTTATTCTTATTTCATTTTTCCTCCTTTCATTATCTAGCGTAAAAATATGATAATAAAAAAAAGAAGTATGAATCGAAAAAGAGAAAGAGAAAAAAATTTAGACTAATTTTGTTACGGCTATATTTTAATTTATTTTTTATATTCGTAAAAAAAATTGGGGCATCTATGATAAATTTACAAGAAAGTCAGTCAAAAATAAATTTTATCATTAAAATAATAAATTCAAATTAGTCGTTGAATCAAAAAAGTTAGAAAAGCTACATTTGAAAACGATCAAATATATTCCTACATAAATATTTATTTTAATAAAAATAATTTAAAATTTTCTCACTTTCATTAAAATATATATATGTGAATCATTTGTAATAAGAATATATATAAATTAAATTATTTTTTAATGAGAAATATATCAGTTCTAACGATATGAAAGTTTGCTTTTTTTCAACTGGAAAAGAGCAAGTGTGAAAAGAAAAATACTACTAATAATCTTTTTTCTGGTGTAGTAGTAATATTCCCTCTTATCACAATAGATCACTGAAAAGGATGTAGAATTCTAGATGAATTCACATTTCCTTTCGCTTGAAAAAAAAAATTTGAACTGCTAATAAAGAAAATTTCGAGTTTCTTAATTAAAGATCGAATGTTTGAAGTTTGAGTATGAAATTTTTTTAATAAAAAGCCTTTTTCTTTGAATAAAAACTTACACTATATGAACTCAACATAATCAAGTTTCAAAGCGAGTATTGTGAAAATTAAGAAAAAAGAAATGGAGGGTTGACTAAGCAGGATTTGATTGTTACGTAAGCTAGGCTTATCCTTTATTCATTTTTGTGAGGGTATTTTAGATACTTTTTATTTTTAAATGTTTTTTAATTTTTAGAGGTGTTTGACAAAGTTTAAAAAGCATATAAAAAAAAAGGTCAAAAATTGAAAGTAGATAGCTACAAAATCGAAAGTCAAAAGTAGATAGCTATCTATTTTTTATTTTTATTTTTTTTACTTTTAAGTAGCTTAAAAAAAAATTATCCAAATACTCTATTAATTTTAATACGATTATATTCTCTTGTTTTTTTTTTTTTTACAGTAATATATAGACAGATCGGATCAAATTTCTGTGACTACAATGAATCAATTTAATTATTGAATCAACACCCAACCCATCTAAAGTTTACTTGGATCAAGATGGATCAAACGAGTGATTAACCCAATTTACCCAACCTTAAGTTCCAAGAGCAAAGGTAAATCAATACATAATTAAGATTAGCTTTTGATGTAAGCTAATCTTCCAGTTTGTTTGAGATGTGTGTGAAATTGCTCTTTTAGTACAAGTGAAGAATCCAATTCCACCATATTATATATTAATGGAGTAAATTAATATTCCAAGACTTTAATATTTTGACCAGACATATAAATCTCCAAAATATACCATCATATTTTAATACTTATATATGATTTTAGCGCATCTAATATTATTTAATAATAAAAAATGCGAATACGCAAGCAGCTTTTTGTTTGCCTACTTGAACAGCATGTTTCTTCGCCGCTAGTATATGGATCTCGTAAGAAAAAATTATAAGTTTATTAATTTAATATTTTCAAAACAATTTGATTATATTTTTTCATCTGCTTCAATTATGGTTTTACAATATTAGCGTTGATAAGTTATTTTTGTGAGTTCCTTAATTTAATATTTCCAAAGCAACTTGATTATATTTCTTCAACTGCTTCAATTATGATTTTACAATATTAGCCATAATAAATTATTTCGTGAATAAGGAGGCAGCTCGCTGCCAGCATGCCTGCTTCATAATAAATTATTTCGTGAATAAGGAGGCAGCTCGCTGCCAGCATGCCTGCTTCTTTGCTGCTATTATATGGGACCTGCAAAAATAACTTGTTGGTTTCTTAATTTAATATTTCCAAAGCAATTCGATTATATTTCTTAAGTCTACTAACTTAAAAATTTTAAAATGCATACAAAAAATCTATTCTCATCACAAAAATTGAGATAAAAAAATACTTGTTAGGTCCGTGCGAGCACGGGGCTCGTGACTCGTAAGAGTATAATAGTTGACTTTATTTACGTGATTCAAAGACATAGGGATCGATATGAAAATTATTTAGTGCTAAATAGCTTGTTATATGAGTTTAAAATAATGAATAAAGTAATGAACAATGAAATAACTGACAAATATGATTAGCATATTCTTCAGTGTAGTTATCCAGCAACGTCATTGAAAATGCAAGAATCAGTATCTTTGAGAGTCTTTTAGTTACAAAATTTGGGAGTAATGAAATTTTGAAGGGATACAAATATTGAGGGGAAGAGATATATTTAAAGCTAAATACTAACAAACATTTTGCGTGAATTTTATCCATTGTGCATATTGTTTTAGGTATATATGGGAGTTGGGACTATATAACTATCGTTGAGGATCCTATAATCTTCATAATCAATTATACCTTAAGGGTTGTCTTGATTGACCACAAAAATACTATTGACTTTATAGCTCCGAAATCAAACGAAGTAATCATCATAATCTATGCCTCAAAAAAATAGAACGACCTCATTAAATGACCTCATGTGTTGAGATTAACATCATCTTTACTAAATCATGATTGATTTGTGTTTAATCTCCGCATATCATTGTCTAATACATCTAACATTCTAATTCTAATTTTGAACCCATAAAATTTTATGTTTCATTTGAATTTCTTTTCGTTCTATAACTAATTTTATGAGGAAAAAAATCTTTATTGTTGGAGTGGTGATTTTATTTTTAATTTAAATTTATATAACTGATATTAATTTCTTGGAAATTTCTTCACAAGTGCGTAGATTATTCCATAAAGTCCGTATATTCTAAAAATCTGCTTGCACACGCAGTAGACACGACGTTTCTTCCGAATTGGGCGCTTAATATTATAAGGAATGAAAAAAAAAAAGAGGATAAATTCTATTCTTCTTGGAATAACGCGTCAACTATTTTATTGCTAAAGATACTAGACCTCTCTCGCTTTTTCTGGTAATTAAAATCCAAAAAGCCCCCTTTATGTTCCACTAATTTTTTGTACCTATCCAAAAGAACGGTCATAAAATAGAGCATCTTTATTACTTATTCCATTTTAATTTATGTGATATTAAAAAAATAAATATATTTAATTATTAAACATTTATTTAAATTATTTTTATTAGCTTATTAAATATTATACATATCAAATTTAGAGGTGTCAATACGGATCGATTCCTCGTTCGGGCTAGCCCTTACAGGTTTAGAATTTGACAGGCCAAGTCGGGTTGATCCCTTTTTTTTATGGGCTAGAAAATAGCTAGTCCAATCCATTTGTACGTGGACCGCGGGCTTTGTCGAACCCTCACATTTTTATTCTTATATTTTTTAAATAAATTTTTAAATTAAATTATAATTTAAACACATTAAAATAAATAGCAACAAGACAATATTACATAGTAATACTATTACTATTACTCTCTCCATCTATCTTTACTTGTCCATTATACTATTTTAAAATGTCCAGCAACACTTATCCACTTCATCAAATCAAACGATAATTTCAAACTTAATTTTTCGTTTACCCTTATCATTAATTCTAGTAGTTGTTTTCTCGTTATATTTTTCAAGGTATTATAATTATTATATTCAAAAGCTGATTTAGTAAAATTGCTCATATCATTTATTATTTTTTAATCCCTGTGTTAACAATAAAAGACAAGTAAAGATGGATAGAGGGAGTACATATTATAAAAATATAATTTGTATCGAAATTTTAATATTTAAAAATTTCAAATGAACTTTGAGTTTGGATCTTGATATCTATAATAATCTATTTTATTTTTATTTTTAATTATTTTTTAATTCAACCCACGGGTCGTCCCAACCCATATTGTAAAAGCTCCACAAATTAGCACGATTATTCAAGTTGGATTAAAATGTCCATTTTTTAAATGGGCTCCAAAAATCATAGCCTAACCCTATTAAATCACGAGTTAAATCAGACTGACCTCACGGGGCCTAAACCATATTGACGACCCTAATCAAATTCTTTGATACAACATCGATGAAGTCCAAGGACAAGGTTGTCTTTCCATGGAGCCTCAAAAGACAGTTCAAAAATCATATTTAGTGACTGTTAATTAGTATTTGATTGAGTAAAGAGACAAAATGAAAGAGTACTGAGATTTTAAATTTTTGGCATTACTTTTTAATTAAAATGATTTAACTACTAAACCAGGAAAAAAAAGAATCTTTTAACAATTAAACTGCTCCTTAAAAAATACATACCGTATAAATTAAAGAACGGCATGATACCCTGAATTAGGAAATTAGTTGTTGTATTTTTATCTTTTCAAAAGTTAAATTTTTTATTAACCATTTAAAATATATATTTATTATTTATAGTAAATAGAAAGAGTAAATTATAATAATAATTATATTTATATAGTTTATGAATATTTAATGGGGCTACGGAATCCCAGTGCGACCGTGAGTCGGTTTGTTGGGAACCTTCCTCTTTATTTCCTTTTCCTCTTTTATCCTTTACCTATAAATTCCGATAAACAGAAACCAAACAAATACAAAAATTTCTCTGAGTTAGTTTCGGTTTCATTCTCCAAATTTCTTTGTGAATTTCTTAGCTATAAGCTTATTTCTGCAACAATCCAATATCAACAATGGAGTTACGTCCATTAGACATCAAAATCATCTCCGCAGACGGCATAAAGAATGTCAATACTTTCTCTAAGATGGATGTTTATACAGAAGTCTCCATCTCCGGTTACTCCACCAAGGCGCATAAGCAGAAAACCTTCGTCGATAAGAATTGCGGCACGAATCCCAAGTGGAATCACTCCATGAAATTCACCCTCGATGAGTCTTCTCTCACAAAACCAGGCTTTTACCTAGTCTTTCGTCTCAAATCTGAACGGACTCTCGGTGATAAGGAAATTGGTGAGGTATCTGTTCCGATTCATGATCTGTTCAATTCTAATGGCACTGCGGAGAGGTTCGTTGAGTATCCAGTGATGACAGAGAGCGGAAAACCGAAAGGTACTCTGAAATTTTCCTACAAATTTGGGGAAAAATTTACAGTGCCAGAGCAGAAGAGAGATGTATATCCTGAACCTGTCACAGCTTATCCTCCTCCAATGCATCCTGGTGTGGCTTATAATCAGCAAAATTCAGGATACGCATATCCTCCGCCGCCTCCGGCTCATCATGGTGGGTATGCATACCCTCACCCACCCACAGCTGGTGCACCGGGTTATGGATATCCGCCGCCTCAACCCGGATACGGGTATCCACCCGTACAACCCGGTTATGGCGGGTATCCACCGGTGCAACCACCAAAGAGGAAGAACAAGTTTGGAGGTGGATTAGGGTTAGGTTTGGGTGCAGGATTGCTCGGCGGTTTGTTGGTGGGCGATATGGTTTCTGACGCCGGAGCTTATGCTGATGGATACGGAGATGCTATGGACGATATGGGTGGTGACTTTGATTTTTAGTTTAGTTCTCTAACTTTGTAAAAAAAATTGTTTTTTTAATCTTTTGAGATGGAATAAACTTTGCGTAGTTCGTTGGATCGGTTTTTTTTTTTTTTTTTTTGACTAATTGTAGTTGCTGTTGCTTTTTGTGAGTTTTATGTTTTGTTTATAGATAATTTTGAAGGTTATGTATTTACCTTTATACAATTAGTTATCGAAAAAATACTAAAGGAAAATTGAATCGTCTTAAAAGTAACCAATTTTTTTCCCTTCCCAACATTATTTATTGAATCTAACGTTTTCAATAGTTGGTATCATTAGTGAAGTAATTCTTAACCATCAATGGTTATTCTACATTACCAACTGATTGAAGTAATTCTTCAGATCTTAAATATTATGTATCTATCTTAAAAAAATAAAATTTATCATCTCAAATATCTGATTCTTCGAAAACAATTTGATGTTCATTCAGAAGTGTTGTAATTCCTTGTGAATCCGGTATTGGCAATGATATTTCCAATGAACACTATTTGTTTTTCTCTGTGTATCCTTGATGTGTTTTAAAGTTTGGTGATCCGGCCATCATCAATAATTATTGCAATATAATTTATGATTAATTTTTATTTTAACGGTAAGAATTAATTAAAGATCTCATTTTATTTTACTGTGTTCAATAATCGAAAAATCAAAAATATGAATCATTCCATAGTACGGTGGACACATGATCTGAAAATGAATTATCAGATTTGAGGAGCTATGAATACGGAGATTTCATGGACGATAGGTAAGGGGGGAAAAAATAATAAACGGTGTTTAAATTTGGAAAAATGAAAATAATTAGAAAAAGTTGGTTACCTATTGTGGCATGTCAATGATTTTATATGGTGCATAAAACGTAAACTCCTATTTTGTTATGGTTAATTACTAGTATTAGTACTTTTTTTGTTTAGATCTTGTATTGGTAAGTGTGATTTTACTAAGAACTTTTATTTTATATTATTTAGATTTAGCTCGACTATTGCTCGTTGGACTTTTAGCAGAATATGCTTTTAGTTCCTAGAGAACAATTTTTCATACATAAGTTTGCCTGTACTAACTATTTTAATATTACTTCTATTATATTTGGCTGAATGCTGATGAGTAGGATTTTGTCTAAATACGATTAAGCATCTCAAAACATAGCTTAAGCAATCAAATCAAGGAGCAAAATAATATAGATCACTAACCTCCATCCTGTCAGAATTTTTCATCCTCCTGTCATGACTAAACTTCACTTTGAAAGTGAGACATGCGCTTATGTAATTTTGAACGATGATACACAAATCAAGATATAATAAAATATGGGATAGGATAGGACCACACAGAAGACATGCTGCACTTTGTTCTTGAAAATACCAATAGAAGTTATGACTTATGACTTTCAGGATCAAATATGGTCATAGCATAAACGCAACAAAAATAATGGGTTTTCAAATAAATCTTTGATGTATAATCCATACAGATGGTGCATTAAATTAGATCTAAAACAGTCATACTATATACCTGTACACAAGAAGGAAATAAGTCAGCTAACCCCTAGGAGATCTTCTTCTTCTCCTCCAATCTTTTAGTGCCTTGAGGCATTTAACTAAATCTGCAGTTCCAGATTGTATAGTGTATGTAGTACTATTAATAAATTCCCAATTTCTTAGAACAAACTATTGATTTTTTGGTTATCCTGAATGTTATAATTGCCCATAAGTTTCCAATATTAACTTCAATAATAATTGGTGCTAACTAAGCTTACTCTTAAAACTGAACGGAATGCAGCAATTCCCAATAAATGTCACACAACTTCGGCAAGTGCTCCGTTCATTTTTTAACTATATTCTGATACAAACTTGTTATTTTTGACAGAACTCAACATCACTACATTAAGAACAATTTTCAAGCAATAGTACTCATTTGAGTTTTGTAGTGGTAAGGTCTGCGTACATTCTACCCTCCCCAGACCCCACTTGTGGGATTTTACTGGGTATGTTGTTGTTGTTGTAGTACTCATTTGAGTTTTATAACCATCCAGTACATCTTATTTGAGTTCTTTAGTATATCATAATCTGTTCCATGGTATAGTTCACAAGCAAAAAGATCAAATAAAGGGATGACTCAAAGGTAATATGGTTGAGAGATGAAATCAAAAAGGCCATTTTCCTTTTTGCCAGCATAAATACCTGTATATATACATCAGATCATCAATGATATTAGAGATTATCTGGAAGTACAACAAAGCAAGGAAGTAGAATAAACAAGAAACTAAAAGGGATATCCCAAATATAACATTGGGTAACATGCCAAATCATCTAATCAAACTTATTTGAATAACAATAATCAATGGAATGTAATATGAATAGAATATAAAACATACGTTACGGAATTTATGGTGGCGCCAATATTGTCCTGAATCATACTTGCATTTTATGCCCAAAAAATGTCTCTGTCCACTTAGAACAAAATGTGGTGTTTTAATCAAAGCTGAGATTTTGTCATCCTCTCCATAAATAGTGATGGATTTTTCATCTTCAGTTCCTCCTGGTGTTGCCGTATACGTTTCTGTTGCTTCTTCTTTCCAGGCCACTTCCCATGAAATCGATGGGAAAATAACCTAAAAGACTCCTTTGGAGTTAGATTTCGCCCAAATTCATCAGTCCTGTCAATGTGTATCTCTTTTCCCCCTTCCTCATCACCACCACGAACGCAAACGAGCTTGTTTTTCTTCTTATCCGCGTTTCGACCAGCCAATTCACTATTTCCCTCCTTGAGTGTACCTCATTCTCTCAAAAATCCTAGTGCCTCTGACAAGCCCTTCCCAATTGGAACTTCGCGCATCGTTTTATTCGGAATTTTTTCCGATTTCTCATCTTTTACAGAGGTTGAGGGATTTTTCAGCACATCAACACGACGAGGTTTTTGTCCTTGTAATTTATTAAACTGAAGACACCGGACAAAATCTCCCATCTCAGTCAAAACAAGTTGCGACTCTCTAGATGCAGAAATTGGATTATCAAGGCTTGAATCACTAATAAGGGAAGCAATTTCTGTTGTGCCCAAGATAATTCCGGAGATAAACGAAATAACAAATGACACAAGAAACACAAAATTTACGTGGTTCGG
>JAPFFP010000001.1:28627610-28652520 GCA_026153255.1 Solanum medicagineum
TTTTGCTTTATTCCATCATACCCCAAAGCCAAAAAATAGTGAATCTTTGGCTCCATCCAAGATTGATGGATAGTTCACACTCATGATAATTTTATTTTAATGCATGAACGTCTTCTAGTTTTCTGGATCACCAGCTTGCCTTTTTATTGTCATGGTTTAAAGTTCTGTCTTTGCAGTCTCATATTATTTGTACATTGCTTTACTATATGAATAAAATTACAAAAGCGATCTATAATCTAATTCTATGGAGAAACAATTTGCCTTGGTAATTGCCTTTTTTTGGCAAAACCAAATAATTTGCTCATTGTAAGACTTTCCTGAGATTTGATGTTTCCATCTTCATATATATGTTTGATGAAGTCAGCCAATCAAAAGGATATTGAAAGTTTCCTCCGTGTACTTGAGAAAAATATGGGCAACTTCGCAACCAGTTTACCTAAAAGTATGGAAAAGATGAAAGTAGTTTGGTGTCCTACTCAATGCTAGTTACAGTATTCATGCTTGAAACTCCCATCAAAATGTTATTATGTCCTTCCCACGCCTATTATCTCTTCCTAAACAAATTTGGATAGAGACACTGCATCAGGCATGAGCAATCATTTCATGCATTGCTTATGCCGTCTATTGATACCATTTCACTGAAGATTTTGAATTCCATTGATTTCCAATGAATGGTTCTGGTGTGTTCCTGGCTTATTTCTAACGACTGCCACTCTGGAAATGGAATATGAGCTTTTGTCTTTGATCTTAAGCATGTTGTTTTTAAACAGGTCAGGAGAGGTGCAGATAGAGCAGAGATTTATAGCCTTGCTTTTTCTCCAACTGCACAATGGCTAGCTGTTTCCAGTGATAAAGGAACTGTCCATGTGTTCAATCTGAAGGTTGATTCAGCAGCTTTAGGAGTTGATAGACCAAGAGGGTCATCTGAGTCAAATGCTACATCTCCATCAGCTGTGTCTCATCTCTCTTTCATAAAAGGTAATGGGCCTGTTATATTGTTGTCCTTAGTTACTCGATTCTAAATGCAAATCTTCCTGAGGAAGTGTATGATATTTATAGTATGAAACTCATACGTGAGTTTAGTTATTCAGAGAACTCCAATAAGTGCAAGCATCTATTTGTTATAATCACCTACATGCAGTTAAAATCTTTCGCAA
Organism: Solanum medicagineum; assembly: GCA_026153255.1. Taxonomy (NCBI): domain Eukaryota; kingdom Viridiplantae; phylum Streptophyta; class Magnoliopsida; order Solanales; family Solanaceae; genus Solanum; species Solanum medicagineum. The sequence continues at coordinate 28,628,768 of JAPFFP010000001.1, forward strand.
ACAAGCATCAAATTTTCTGTAGAGGCCTTCTGATGCTTCAACTTGTGGGGGTAGCGCTGATATGATATTATAACATTTTCTAAATTTTGATATGGAGAAAGAAGGGTTAACATTTCTCCGTGGATAAAGGATTGCCGCCCGTGATATCAGTTGAACATTTTTAATCATAAATGAAGAGAGATTTTTTTTGTCCTGCAAAAATGAATCAAAGTGTCCCCTTTTATAACATCTCAATCCTTTACGTGATGTGGTTAGCACAATTCAATATTGTATTACAGTCGGTTGATATCTTGGGGTTTGAGTCTTACTGCCACTCGCTTAACAAGAATATATCCACGCCTCAAAGGAGTTGGGTTGCACATGAGGGGACATATTGCAGACCTATATATTCACAGAGAGTATCCCTGTCAAAAAGTTTGTAAGTTGGTTTACATTGATTAACAGTTGGGAAGTACAAAATGAGCAATTTGTATGTGTAGTGTTTCATCATGGAATCTTTCTCGGGAACAATGTGTGGAATTCACTCGTAGCTTCCTATGGCATATGCTCCTATTAAATTGGAGGAATAGGTGGCTTCAGAATATAGTTAAAGCTGAATAAAAGAAATATGGATGGGAACTTTTTCCATGTCTTGGCTTAAAGTCCCCTTTTGGCATCGAAAGATTGTTTATATCTGGAATGAGTCCTAAAATCGATTGTTTATATCTGGAATGAGTCCTAAAATCTATTTTGTGATCAGCTAGCTACTTGCCCAATAGAGACTAGGAGATGGATTTCCTCCTTAGGGTGTGTATGGTATGGAGGAAATTTTCTTTTTTCTTTTGAATGTTTGGTTGGACAATATTTTTGGAGAACATTTTCTCAGAGGAAACAAGTTCTTTAAAAATGAGGAAATGACTTCCTTAATGGAAGTAGGGAATATTTAAGTTATACAAGTGATATTTTATGTTTTATTGTATCCTCCCCGCCCATGAACGCCCCCAAGCCCTGGCTGTGACATTCCTTTATGTCACTTGGAACTGTTCCCTATCATGTATAGTTCCCTGCATTTACTTAAGTATGTAGCGCAATTATTACTTCTCTGCTAAAACGGCCGTCATATGGTTCAGATTCTCAGAAGAGGTTCTTGCATTTTCAATCTTTTCTTGGTTTACTTTTGAGATAACACTTATCTGTAGGTTTCTGTCAACCGGTCCTAACAAGTTCTTCAGTTTTGTAATTTTGTTGCCGATATACTCGGGGCAGAATTCTTTGGAGACATGGCAAAAGAATTAGTCGGAGCATTCTGTCAGTAACTCTAATATTTTAAGATTGACAGACCTTTATGGTGTTTCTGCATGCAGGTGTGCTACCGAAGTATTTCAGCTCTGAGTGGTCTGTGGCGCAGTTCCGCTTGCAAGAAGGTCTGCAGCACATTGTGGCATTTGGTCACCAAAAGAATACAGTTGTGATTCTTGGCATGGATGGCAGGTAAGGTTGTCGCTGTGTAGTCCTGGTATCTTTTTTTAATGTTGTCCCAACTTTTGTGACAAGTGAATCACATCTTGGGTATTTAAATTTTTTGATGAATTGGACATGCAGTTTCTATCGATGCCAGTATGATGCAGCAACTGGTGGGGAGATGACCCTGTTGGAACATCATAGTTTCTTGAAGTCTGAGGAGAACTTCTAACTTGGGAAGCTAGCTGTATGCATGCTGCAGTTCTCCTTGCTACCCTACTTCTTGTGTGGCCTTTTTTTTTAACTGTATCTATTTATAAAGTCGCAGGCGGACATGATGGTGATTGTAAATATGCATACATAATTCCCCCCAAAAAAAAAGATGTACATATATAAGATGAGAACGGGTCAGCTTTTATGAGAACATTCTGGATGTATATAGGTCACTGCTGTGTCATCGTAGTACTGAAATATTGTTATGGGCATGTCTAGCCTCGTAGTACCACTTCTGTTTCTCTGTAAAAGCTATGGCCAGTGCTTGAGGTTGTGGATATGAGTATATAATTAATGGATTCTGTGTTGAAAGAGATCGCCTTACACGGAGACATGGCATCTAAAAAGTGCCAGTAACACGGATAAGCGGACAACATAGGGGAATTGCTATTTAATACCGTAAGTTATATAGCGACTGGAGGTCAACGAGTTTTCTGTTTTATATATATCAACTATGATCGACCTTCAGTTTTCTAGTACCCTAATAGAAAAGACTCGAGACTTCTTTACTTCTATCATACCTATTGACAATGTAGAAGTTAAACTGGAAGGTAATGACTAATGGTTTAAGCCAAACTGGAATAGAAGTCATGACAGAGCTCATGCGCTCAGAGGAGCCAACTTACACAAAATGATAAAATCCATCCGAGTGTGTGTAACATACAAGTAGCACTCTAGCAGAAATACTTCTAAGAAGGAATTCTGTGGAATATGTCCTCCACCTTCTCAGCTTGTGACAAATTACTGGATTCTGTTATTTCTTCTCTTCTTCTCCTTTTAGAATGTACTTTGTGAATGCAATAACTTATGCCCGATACCATCAACATGGAGAAACAAAACAAAGATCCATATTAGCTGCATGCACGGTTTCTAATAGCATAACCTCTCGTAATGCTACATTAGAACATGATTATACGGCTTTTTGCGCTATGCCAAGTAGTATCTTTTTGTATAACAATGATCCATTGCCCATTGGGTCTAGACAGGCCTCCACGTCACTCCCTGTTCTATTTTAACTGATCTTTCAACATACTTATACGCTTTCATATCAGATACTTAGACACATACGAATCCATTTCATACAGGTAGCAAATGATAATCTTCATCTAAGATGTATGTAAGGACAAGTACATTGTTCCTCATTTTAGATTGCAGTAGCATCTCATTTCTAAGATATATAAAGAGGACAAAACGACATTCAAAATAAGCAGCAATTTGGCTCCTCGATAAGCTTGCCTCGGAAGCAAAGGAAATGTTGCCACAGTTGCATTTGATGCAAAATCCTCTCCAGAGGGCGGGAAAAAGAAACTTGTACCATAGCCATAATGCAGTGATAAACCGAGAGAAAGTGTTCACTTCCTTTTTCTGGAGGTATCATGTTAAGAAACAAAGGATCCTCCACTATAAGGTCTCTCAGTAACTCTATTACAGTTGCATCAAATGAGAAGTTCTTCCTTCATTTCACTAAATTTCTCATCTCTGAGAAATCCGTGCACAATAATATTGCGTGGTCTGGCGAACAACCATTTTTCTTGGCATATCTTTAGATTCATCAAATAACCCTTCTTCACAAAATCCATTGATCATTACACTATATGTTACTTATGATCATTATATTATATGTTACGTATTACATTTGGACGCAAACCTCTGAGTAGAGAGAGAGAGAGAGAGAAATTATAGAACTCACTTCCTGCTGAACATGCATTGATCCAGTTGAAAATCCCGACAAAAAGCTGCTCTTCAACTACGAAATATGTCTCCCCCAAAAGGAGAGATTAAATTAACATCAGAGGGCAATAAGATTCTACATGGGATAGGGTAAAACAAGGTGATGGTTGTAAAGAGCTATAATATCTGTTATGGTGGTTTGATTATCAAAAACTTGCACTTTTTAAGGAGGTACCCACACTAATCGTTATTGTCTCAAAAAAAAAAAAAAAAGAGGAGGTACCCACACCTGAAATTGGATTTTCCTACTGATAGTGGACCATAAAGAAGATGCAAACAACTATTAGGAGATTGCTACCTTAGAAGGAATGCCCAAGGCTGCAACTTTGTAACGAGCATTCCTGCAATGGAAGGGAAGCAAGAAATATCAAGGAGCATATATAACACATTAGACTCACCTTTATTGTCAAGAAATAGTATAGTTTTATAAGAAGTAACTGATGTGATTGGACTATATCAAAACTCGAACTGTTCTCTTGACATTTTGCTCAGCCTAATCTAAATTACACCTTACTGAGGATAAACTTCCATTCATCTGGTACCTTAAGTAGTAAAGATTCAAAGAATCTGCTGTTCCTTGTGCTATCCACGGAACACCAAACATACAACTTGCCACCACAGAGAAGAACACTAACAAACAGGAAAATAGATACCAGAAATTGTTGAAGAAAAAAAATAAACTACTGACCAGTGCACTTTACAGCACTAAAAGCAAAATTGATCGTTAATTTACTCTCTCGGAATGCCTCCAAGACCAATATCACTACTTTTGACACGGCTGCACGGAATAAGGAAGAAGGAAACAGTTAAAAAGGTGGGCAGAACAAATCAAGAGTCTCCAGTACATTACATTATATAAGGTCATGCACATTTGATCTATGGCACAGAATTTATACGAAGTATAGCACCAGTCGGTAACTCCACTAACAAAAGAGACAGAAAAAAACACCAATGTGAACATCTGCTCATATAATTCACAATGCTATAATGGCTAAGCTAAGCCCGTGATGAAGCTTGCCAAAAGTGCCTTGTTCTGCAGCTGGAAGTGGACTTACTAGATTTCTCTTTACAGTTACAAACTAAGAATATAAATCAGTACAGACAAGAGTCCGTGGAAACGCGCGGAAGTCTTTCAAAGCTTACATTAGTGATCAACCTGTAAAAATATAATTTGCAAAGGATGGTCACAAGCATGTGAATTGAAGATAAGTAGAGCGGTGCTTGCGCATGAATGTAATAACATAATGATTTGTGCACGTGGCTTGAGAAAAAGGAAGAGGATGATTCTTCCAATTTCAATGTCCAAGACATGACATCAAGTATTACTATTACTACAAAAACAATAAGCTTTCAAACAATTCAATGTCCTTCCGACATTCACACCTATGCTTACTTCTTGAAAGCTGGGAGAGAATGAAACCAACAAGAGAAAAAGATCAAAATTGCCCCTTATCTTTGAGTTAAGAATCAAAATAGTCCTTGTTTTTTTAACATGTAGCACTAATAGTCCTCCATTTTTCAAGAATTGGTGCACTTTTGATATACTTGAAAATTTCCATCCAATTTTTAACGGAAAACTTTAACACCATTGCTAACCAAATCTTCCCTCCTCCTTCTCCCCTCATACATCCTACCATACCCATATTCCATAATTTATAACTTAATTCCACTCCATAAGACAAACAAAATCAATCTAAAAAGGTTCATAGGATCTACATAGAACAATGAGGAACCAACTATGAGATAAAACTTATAAGGATCTACATAGAAACCAACTGTGAAATAAAACTTATAAGGATCTACACAGAACAATGAGAAGTTCAAGCAGGCATAGGAGGCCTTTTTACTGATTATTCCAGAAAAAATATACAAAATATTGTCAATAAAGTCGGTGATGACTTCCGAATATAGATGTTGAGCTCTTTAAGATTCCATTACACATTGTTGTTGTCAATTTTAAGGGTATGACATAACCAAATACTTACCAGAATGTCAACCAATTCATCCACATCCCTGCCACACAACACTCATGACCCACTCCGCAGATGCATGAAGCAAAATGTATGAAGTTTCTAGGAGAACAATATATATATAATATAAGTTCAAGTACAACAGACATACATGTCAACAGAAGTCCAGTAATATCAATCAAGATGACAGAAAAAATTAAACATTAGACTTTCAATTTTAGGACTCTGTAAACATCAAACATACTACAGCCAAAAATATAGCAGCAAATCATATTCTAATTGAGATACATGTCTTGATATCAATGAAGCATGAATCAAAGTGTTGTAAGAAATAAGAGTTGGATTTTGTAAGCTTTCAAATGTACATGATCGAACACCTTTGAATGCAGATAATGCAAACACGTTATAAGCTTTCAAAACCACTACTCAAAGCAGTTGTCCTTTGACTGAACACTTTGTGTGCAATAAACTTGAATGCAGATAATGCAGACCCTCCCAATTAAATTTAATTGGGAATTCTAGTTAGTGTGTTATCAACAGTAAGAAATGATCACCATAATCTCAAAACATAAAAAATAAAATAAAATAAATGTTCTTCAAAAGTAAGGACATGCAAATGAAAAAATTTTAGTTCTCTAAACATGAGCATTTTTAGATTGATTTTGTTTGTCTCATGGAGTGGAATTAAGTTATGAATTATGGGTGTTGTAGGATGTATGAGGGGAGAAGAAGAAGGGGAAGATTTGGTTAGCAATGGTGTTAAAGTTTTTCGTTAAAAATTGGATGAAAGTTTTTAAGTATATCAAAAATGCACTAATTCTTGAAACATGGAGGACTATTAGTGATCCATGTTAAAAGCAAAGAAGATAATTTGATCCATGTTAAAAGCAAAGATAAGAGATAATTTTGATTGTTTTCTCAAACCAACAATATAGAAAGTATCACGACCTATTTTATCTCAAGAGGCATTGAACAAGCTAGAAACAACAATGTGCACCCTATTCCTTGAGTACTGACCTTCAGTCTTCAAAAAAAATTATTTGAACAAAATACTAAATTAAAGAACAAATCCAATAAGAAAAGAAACAGAAAGCAATTAGCAAACAGGTTATGTCTAAAAAATGCTAAATGGGACATATAAACCAGCTTTAGTATAACAAATGACAGAAAATAATGACTTTGTGCAAGCAAGAGATTGCAATTAAAACACTCCTTTACCACTTTGTATACAACAACAACATACCCAGTAAAATCCCACAAGTGAGGTCTGGGGAGGGTAGAATGTACGCAGACCTTACCACTACCATAAAAGTAGAGAGGCTGTTTCCTGAGAACCCTCATCTCTCTTGCAATTAAAACACTCCTTTACCACTTTGTATGAAGGACTTAAATCATGAAAATCAACTACATAAAAACGAGTAAACAAAAATGAATGCCTAAGTAATGCCATATCCTAGACTCCTAACTACACTCACTGGAACCAACATATTAACCACATTTATGCTATTCCGCCATTCCCAAATTAGAACTTTCATCAAAGTTTAAACAAAAAACCAGCAATAATATTAATACCACAACAACAGAGAGTAGATTTTCATGGCAATAATAAAACTGAAAAAACAGAAGCAATTACTATTACAACTTAAGGATAACGCTATGCAAAATTACATCTAATAATTTCCAAAAATAACAACTTCCAAATACCAATAGACTGTTCACCAAATCTAACCAATTGAACCTATAACTCAAAGGATGGACTTCAGTTGTACCTACAGCTTCTGCATCTGTCGGAGCAAGAAGACCAATCTTCAATTCTGCATTTGTGAATTTTAATCTTCTATCCACAATGATTAGACCAGTTTACAAGCAAAACCGATGTATAAATTAATTTCAACTATTTGCAAATATAACTACCAAAGCATCAAGGTAAATTTGATTTTAAACAAAGACACACACACACACACACACAGAGAGAGAGAGAGAGAGACGGTAAAATAGGAAAAAGGGATATTTTCTATTATATTTTCAAGCAGATTACACCAAGGTTCCCCAACCATAATAGAAATCTACGTCCTATTACTACTAGGAGTACCAATAAACTGGACAAAAGATTGGTGCATATTTAACCAAGGGAATGAACTTCTAAATAAAAGTCTTAAGCCTTCTTTGGTGACTTTGAAGCCTTGGGTGTGGATGCCTTCTCCTCTGAAGCTGTGGATTTCTTAGGCAACAGAACTGGGTTAATGTTTGGAAGAACACCTCCACTTGCAATAGTCACTCCAGCCAACAACTTTCCAAGCTCTTCATCATTCCTCACAGCCAAAAGCACATGCCTAGGAATGATTCTGGTCTTCTTATTATCTCTGGCTGCATTTCCAGCCAGCTCCAACACCTGTAAAACAGAACCCCACAAATCAATAGAAAATCCCTAGCTGTATACTCAACAGAAAATCACAGATCTAAGAATAAATAAAATGGGTTTATCGTAGCATATATTCTAGTACCTCAGCAGCAAGGTATTCGAGAACAGCAGCGAGATATATGGGAGCACCAGATCCCACACGCTGAGCATAGCGACCCTTCTTCAAGAAACGAGCAATACGACCAACAGGGAACTGAAGGCCAGCTTTGATTGACTTGGTGACAGCCTTCTTCCTTGGGCCACCCTTTCTTCCTCCAGCACCTTTGGTTGTCTTAGCAGCGTCCATTGCTATGAAATTCTGCAACAAAAAAAGCTTAAAGAAGTATTTTGCTTTGAGATTTGATTGTTCATGAGAATTTGATTCTGGGAGTTTGCTATTTATAGGAATGATATAAGATTGCCATGCTGGCGATCCGCGTGAGGAGCATATATTTTTAACCGTTCCTTTCAATCAGATCTAACGGTTGTTAAAAGCTGAAAGGACAGTGATCCCTGGCTAGCCCGAATAGCCAATGACTTAGAGACACGTATTTGTTTAATGGGATTAGGGGATTAAGAGTAAAAACCGCGCGCGGGTAATTTGAATTTTCCTAAATTTCATTTTCGTGAAACTTTCTTAGAAAAGAAATAAATGGGATTATTATTCCTAATAAGTCCTATTCTATCTAGCAAAGAAATAAATGGGATTATTATTATTCATAATAAGTCCTATTCTATCTAGCTACACACTTAATTGAGTAAATCCTGATTAATAGTTATGACCTACGTATTGTCAAGAAAAGTCTAAAGGTGAATCTAGACCCTATTTGAATCGATTTATTTTAGGTGTTCTTAAGTTAAAATTAATTTTAACTAATTTTATGTGTTTGAACCAAAAAAAAGGTTATTCCTAAACACTTGTTTCAAAACTAAAACAATGAGAATAAATTAAAATACGCATGTTGTAAATTATAAAATTTATGACTTTTGATTGATAAGTCCATCCACACAGACTCCTAATGTGTTAGTATCTAAATATCGTAACCTATTTGTTCTATAATATTGGTTTTGTTTTCATTTATTTGGCCTGGCTATTATTTTTATTTGGTAATAATATACTTTCCAACATTTGTATTGACTAGATGCATATTGGAGAATTTTAGTAGCTTAGTTGGTTGGTTACCTGAAATCTCACCTTATTGGTGAGGGTTCGATTCCCACATTGTAATCCCCTTTCTCCTTCCCCTACCCCCAAATTTTAAAAAAAAAATTAATTGTATGCATATCTAAAACTTAGTATATTAGATGTGGCTTAATAATTTGATACTCTTATAATTATTAAAATTTTAGATATCACTCTTATTCTTGTACGCTAGAACGATTGCACTCCATCTTCATTCGTTGGGCATTTTAATTGTCTTCAAAATAACATTAAATAACTTAGTCAACCACTCCATACCTACTTTGTTGGTGCTTTGCCAGAACTCCACTGAAATTACATCGTGTTCGATTGCTCTCCCTTACTCATCCTACAAATGGTGCACCTAACCTTCTTAACCTTAAAAAACACTTGTAGTACCAAAAATACCAAAGACTATAAGAGTAGACCAAATCACCCAACTCAATATCCTTGTTTCATTTCTCATTTAAGAGTTTGTGGAAGTAAGCATGTCACCTCTACTTAATAGAGGTCTTGTCTACCTACATCTCACCTCTTTCATTCTTGATACACTTCACTTGATCCAAATCATGATCTTTCCCCTCTCTCTCTTAGCAAACCTATACAATCTCTTATATTACCCCCCCCCCCATTTTCTCCTAATCCAGCATATAAACGTTGAAAAGTTGTCATCTTAACACTCGTAACGGACGACTTTGCTTCTGTTTTTGTTGTTTTATAGATATCTTTAAGCCTCTCCTTATCATCCTCATCCACGCACTCCAACCACTTCGTATGCGCAACCTTCTTCACTTTCACTTTGTCTTAAATTTTTTTATTCCACTACCAATCTCCTTAAAGACTCCAGAGATTTCTCTCGAAAACCTTAATACCTCAGTTGTTGTTTTTCTAATACAAGTCATGTTCCACATGTTATTTGCATCCCCGCTACTATTCCAAGCTCTCAAATCAATCAACCTATCCTTATCTCTCAAGAAAGGGCACGAGCTAAGTCATCCCGTTTAATCCTCAGTCAATCATAAAGAGTCTTCTTCGTCCTATCCCTCTTAATCTTCAAGTTCATCACTGAAATCCTATGTCGGGTAGAAATATTCTCGCTGATAATAACGTTGAAATCCCAACAAAGGCCTCTACTCGTTCGAAGGAGTAAAATAATCACTTTGAATCTTAACTATTGAGCTACGAAAGGTAATCGACTATTTTCCCTATTTGAAAAACATGAGTTAGCAATAACGAAGTCAAGAAGTTCAGCAAAATCTAGGAGTGACATCCCACCTCTGTTTCTCTCCCCAAAATGAAGCCTCTATGAACATCATCAAAATCTTTAGAAGTCATACCGATATGACCATTGAAATAATTGATGATCTTTCAATGGTCAGCACACTTACTATCTTGATCAAATCATCCCACGAGAGTTTTTTGGCTTCCTCCTCCAAATCCGCTTAAGGCGCATAAACACTAATAACGTCCACAATAAGGCTATCTACCTTAATCATTATTATCTGATCACTAGTCCTCCTAACATCCACCACACACTCCCTAAAGTCCCCGACTACTAAAATATCTACTGCTTTCCTATCTCTAGAGCCTCATGAGCAACACAATTTAAACTCGATCATATCCGAGCTTTGGTACCTATCCACTTGGTCTCCTGAACACAAGCTATATTAATCTTTCTCATCTTCTGACACTTTATTGACTATGACCTTTCCTGTAAGTGACCCTATGTTCCATTACCCCACTCTCAACTTAAGAGAATATAACACCCTTTTACCACACCTTCAACCTCAGTTGAAGGCATGATCCTAAAAGATCATTAGTTTTCAATGACACTAAAAGGATAAATTTAGAAACTATAGAAAATCTAGACGATGCTGCCATTTGAAATCAACAACTCAACAAGATAATAGTAGACTTTATACAAAAATCAATAACCAAAAATAGAAAATAAAGACCCCTTTAATAATCAAATACAACAAACTAAGAACCCTCTCGAATATGTATACACTTAATGCTAGTACGATATCAAAAGTGGAATACACAATCGCAACAAGGGAAATAGTTACACTACCTTATATGACAAATAATAAACAATAAATAAATCAATACAACTAAAGCCACTAAAAGAACCTAGCACACATAGATATACTACCCTATATGACAAATAACAAACAAGTATGAATCGAAAACTAAACTAATATAATTAGGAATAACGCTAAATACAAATCAAGAAATAGCAAACAAATGAGAGACTACAAACAAGAAATAAATCTAAAAAATAAAAAGAGAAATCGAAGATAGTAATAGTAATTAAATATATAAAAAGAACAAAAAATTGAATAAAAAGGAAATGAGAGATTCTGACTAGAAAAAGAAATATAAACTGAGGAAAAATGAAAGATACCACCTGAGTAATGTTCATAGCTTGAAAGAATTTGGCCGAAAAATGAATGGATGGATGTTGTCGAAAAATACTAGAAGTCATCGAAAATGACTAGACGCTGCCGAAAATCATTGGACGTTGTTGAAACTAGCCTGATGTGCCAAAAATCAATAGATCCTGACAGATCTGAATGGTGGTCCTCCAAGAACAAAAAGAAGGAGGCGAAAAAGAATGGACTAGGGAAAAAAGGGGTCAACAACAACGACTTGTCCAGTGAAATCCCACAAGTAGGGTTTGGGGGAGAGTAAGAGTTAAATATAGAGGTGGCAAAATAAGCTCAAACATAAACAAGCCGATCATAATTTTATGGATTAGGATCGCTATGATTTAGAATGGGCTTAATTTTCAGCCCAATACAACTTAACCCATTTTAAAATAATTCTGAGTTGAGCTCAATAATATTCTCACTTCAACTCATTTTATGCAACCAAACATGTTATTAGTGCTACTTCATATCATCTTTTATTGCTACTTAATATAGTATTATTATTGTTACTTCATATCATGTTGTGTTGTTACTTAATATCATGTTATTATTGGTACTTTAATATCGTGTTGTATACTACTTAATATTGTGTTGTATCGCTTTGGCATTTTGCTTTGAATAAGTATGTTAATTGGGCGGGTCGTGACCAACCAAACTTTTAGCCCAAAATAATTTTGGGCGGGTCATGACCCAACTCAATATTCAATGTAGCCCATTTTAACTTCATCAATTTTGACTCAATTCGCCCATTTGCTACCTCTAGTTAAATGTATAAAGACTACTTCATAGAGATAGAGAGTGTTTTTGAAAAAAAAAAAAGGTTCAAGATTTTTAAATAATAGAACTAAAAATGTGATGCGCATAATAATTTCACATGTATTATCACTTGACAAATTTTAAAAAAATTTAGACAATATGATGTTTATGTGACATCTCTCTCTCGCGCCCTCCCCCCTCGCCGCCTCGGTACTTTGATAGGAAAAGATTATATTAAGGGATAATGGAAATGGTATAAATCTTACAAAATATATATACTTTAAATGTTTCTTGATATATTAACTAAATTATTATTATTTTTTTAATTGGACGATGTTTTTGTAAAATTGAAATCAAATAGTGCAAATTTAATTTTAAATTCAATGTACACCCTTATTTTACTAATGACGTAAAAATTTATCCAAAATAAGTATTAACATGAAATTATATTAATTAATCATAGTTAAACGATATATTGAGCATAAATATGCATTATTTAAGTAAGTTTTATTCATAAATTTTTAGTAATAAAAACACTTGTTATATATACATAATGCGGTAAATGTCCTTCTAGCAAGAGTTTCAAGTTCCACTATGTTTCAATTGACCGAAAACATAACATGATCACTCAGGGGTCGTTTGCTAGCCGATTGTAGTTACATAAAAATTAATAATACGATAATTAATTATAAGTGAATTTATGCATTATTTTATACCATTATTAATTTTGCAGAAATTAGTTATTCCAACCTTTGTAAATTCCTCATAAATTAGTTATGAAAATTTCTAAATTGTTAAATAAACATCATAAGTATTAATTTTTAAAATGAATAACTTATTATTTCCTATATATATAGCAAACATCCTTAAAGTTGCTTATAGATGAAAAAAAAAAAAAGAAAGATACTCCACTTGTTTGATTCAAGCTATGGAGAGTCCGACGACGTCGTTCAAGTATTTCCCTTCAAAACTTGGCTAACCTTTACTTACGCGCGGCAAATGGCGCGGCCGAGGAGGGGATCCAAATTTTTGTTTCTGTAACAGTAGGGTTTTCACTGTTCTTCGTCTCCGTAGAAAGGTAATTATCTGCATCTCATTCCCTTTATAATATTCCCAGTAATCGTATAGATGATATTAAGAACAAATATTGTTGGAAAAGTTTTATGTGACAATCTTTTTGTTTATTCTATCCTCGATTCAAGTTATTAGATTATCAATGTTTATTTCAAGTGATTGCTGCATTGAATCAAGAAAACTGAAATACTTTACGACGGTAGAAACAGTCAATGTAGCTATCTGTAAACAGTCAATGTAGTTCTTTTTTCCTATGTTCAGAAGTTTTCAATTTGTTTGAGTGTTGTTCAATTTGGGCTCTCTGACTTTTCTGTATATGTGTACTCTCAACCACATCTTTCTTGAAACAATTATTTCAGTATGGACTCAGACCAAGTTATTGCTGAATTGGTTGGAATGGGATTTGAGATATCTGATATTACAAATGCTATAGAAGTTGTGGGTCCATCAATTGATAGAGCAATTGATTATCTACTCGATGATTCTCGAAGAAACACAGCGAGTGCATCATCTAGTAGTGCATGTTTCACCAGCCATGCTGGTACGCTGGGAAAAAGAGGCTCCTCTTCTTCGTTGGGTTCTGGAGGCAAAATACGGCAATCAAGCATAAACGAATTCGTTCAATCAGCTAGTAGACCTAAAAGAAGCAAGGCGATGAATAAGTTGGATTTGTCTCAATCAGAAGTTTTGCAAAGAGATACTGAAAGTCGAAATGTGCATCCTCCTCTAGAGGATTCTGATATCCACAGTTCAACTGAAAAAACTGTCGTATCATCTTATTGCAAAGATGAAGACATTGGACCGGATTGGCAAAACAAAGTAAAGAATTTGTTGCAGAAACACTTTGGGTTTTCATTGTTGAAGGATTTTCAGAAAGAAGCTCTGGGAGCTTGGTTATCTCACCAAGACTGTCTCGTTCTTGCAGCAACGGGATCAGGTATTAGCCCCTTACACTTTTTTCCTTCTTCACCATTCTCTTCTTTACTGTATAATGTGAATTCCGATGTCTCAGAGTTATGTTCCTGTAGGAAAATCTTTGTGTTTTCAGATTCCGGCATTGCTGACTGGGAAGGTTGTCATTGTTATATCACCGTTGATTAGCTTGATGCATGATCAATGTTTGAAGTTAGCAAAACATGGTGTTTCTGCTTGCTTCCTTGGATCTGGTCAAACTGATCAAAGTGTTGAGCAAAAAGCAATGGCAGGAATGTATAGCATCATTTATGTATGCCCTGAGACAATTTTAAGGTATTGAGCATGTTAATATTTTGAATTGTACTTCGAGGATAGTATTGGCTGTTATTTGACTGATGCATTTCCTGTTTTTTCCCCTTTTCTCAGACTCATAGATCCCCTCCAAAGCCTTGCAGAAAGTCGTGGAATTGCTCTATTTGCAATTGACGAAGTTCATTGTGTTTCTAAATGGGGCCATGATTTTCGACCAGATTACAGGTTTATATTCTTTTATTTGTTTGATAAAAAGCTATTATTTGGAATTGGTCAAAAACTTTCAAGCACTGAGTAACTCCTTTGATATATATGAACTCCTATAGCTTCTTTTTATATACAGTGCAAAAAATAAGAATGGACTTCTTATTCTTCCATACAGTTTAATAAGGACCATGTCAACTACAGTCCTTACAGAAGGTAGTTCACATTGGGTGCAGGGTGGGGTTACCTTCTGAATTCTGGTTCTATGGTTGTTTAGGCAGGTGGTCATTCAAAAGAGAGTGCAACCTCTAACTTTTAGCGATGACACACATAGAAAACAGAAATAACCAATGATTGTTGAAACTGGTAAGTGCAAAAGAAGGTTGTTAGTTCCATGCTTTTTACACATAAGCTGCTAAACTACTGTCAAATGCCATTTTCCTTACCTTTGTTGAGTTCGCTGGCAGTAAAAACATTATTTGGTGCATCGCCACAATAAAATGAGAAATTCTATTCAGAATTCAGTACAAGAGTGCCAAACAGTCTTTTAGAGTCCACTACTGTCATCAGCCACAAATAGGATAACTCTGACCTTCCATTTGGTGTTTCCTTGTCTTTGATTTCACCACATGGAGTAAATCCAGCAGAAATCATTATAGGTTTTCCGAGAGTGCAACCTATGATCTAGGGGTTCTTGTTTGATGCTGAAACCCACCTTGGAGGGTCTCATTATGCTTTTCTCTTCAGCCAGATGATATTTCTTTTTGTCAACTCTTTCTGTGACAGAACTCCTTATCATCAGAAGCCTGTGAAATAAATATATGTACACATTTGGGAGGGAGGTTGGAGAGGTTAATTATCAGCATGAGTTTTACCCTACTTTGAACCTAGTCTCTGAAGTAGAGGTAGCAAGTTGGATACATGTTTCGTAAGTGAGCTGTAAATGGTTGGTGTTATTCTATCACAAAAGCTAATTTCACATTTTCTTGTTAATCCCCCGCCTTTAGCCTGAGGAATACACAGTTGACCCAACAATTTTGATGAAGCTGCATTGCATCTTAAAATGTACGAAGGTGGAAATTGTGAACATCAGAGAGGCATAAGCACTGCAGAAGCATACACCCGAAAACTGCCTGATATTCATTACTCCTTCCGTCCTATTTTATGTGGCACCCTTCAACTTGGCACGGTGTTTAAAGGAAAAAGGAAGACTCTTTAAATTTGTAATCTAAAATAATTCTTACATATTTGTGTAGCTGAGAATTATTTCATTAAGGGTAGAAGGGGAATTTTAAAGTTATATTGTTTCCAATTAGAGTAAGGTGACATTCTTTTTGGGAGGGACTAAAAGGAAAGGGGGCCGCATAAAATGGTATAAGGGAATGTTATTCTTCAGGAAATAGCAAAGGTTCTTTCAGTTGAAGCTCAAAGAGCCTCTCTGTTTCTGTGCTACTGACAAGCAAAGATCGACTTTTTTCTCCTCATTAATCTAGTAAAATACCACAACAGCTTTCTTAAGTTCCTTGAGTTTTGTTATCATTCTCTTGTGACGATAGTGCTTGCACTGTGGGCGTGGTCGTTTGCTTGACCAGGCTTTCAAATTACACCTGACTCTAGTATGTCCTATTTATTTCCTAGTTGTTCTCTTATTCAATTACAGGGACTAATTACCTGTCGAGCGTAGATATGGCACTCAATATATCATGCCTCTTTACTTATAAGAAAATAGCATGCATATGACTTGACAATCCTTGGATATTTCTCTTATCAACTCTGTTTTAGCCAAGCAAAGGCTGCAGGAAAATATTGACACAAGTTTTCCATGTATCATAGGCGATTATCTGTTTTGAGAGAGAACTTTAGAATGGATATCATGAAGTTTGACATTCCAATCATGGCCCTGACTGCTACTGCCACTACTCGTGTTAGAGAAGACATTCTGCAGTCATTGCACATGTCAAAGGCAACAAAGATTGTTCTTACTTCGTTTTTCCGGCCAAATCTCCGATTTTCAGTAAGTTAATCTAAAGTGTGCTACATTAATTTTTTGGTTAGATATACCTTGTTTTTCCTGCATTTACATTTGCTGGTTTGGGGTGTGTGTGTGTAATGTTTGAGAGCATACTTATTTATTGGTAATAATTCATACATCATTTAAATTTCCATGAAGTTAAATTCTCTAGAGGACTCAATACTTAAATTGTGATATCATGTTTGCCTATCAATTACATCCTGTATTCACCCTCAAGAACTAACTTGCCACTTTCTTTGACTTGCTATCGTCCAGTTTACACTTAGCTATGGTCCAGATCCCACTTAACGGGATTTCACTGCATATCTTGTTGTTTTAGTTGTTGTCTAGTTATGGTATTTAATCTAGATCCTTAATATTTGTGTCACTTTATGTCTGCTGCAGGGTATGTTGTTGCTGATTAGTTATGATGTTTAAACTAGATCCTTAATATTTGTGTCACTTTATTCTGCTGCATAATACCATGAAAGGGCTATACTTCATATCAATAAAAATTTCAATTGAGTGTTTTTTGGTTTTATTTTTGCCACTGTATTAGTGTTTGAACCTTCTAAAGATACAGTCTTCATTCCCCATACATATGCTGATAGAAATAATAGTAAATCAATTCATTTCTGCTGCATGCAGGTGAAACACTCTAGAACATCATCTTTAGCATCCTATAAGAAGGATTTTCATGAATTGATAAGCACTTATTCCAGAAAAGGAAAGTCTTCCTCGAAAAATAAGTTAATGTCTACAAATCTGGAGGAGAACTTTGAAAGCTCTGATAATGAATCCAATGATTGCATGGATGAACATAATGGGATCGATGAAGTTAATGTAGACGATGTTGAGGGGGATGCTGTTTCTGTGAGTGACAATGAATCTTCTCCGGGAAGATATGGTTTAGATTCATTGGAGGATAGACAATTGTCTGTTGAGTATCTGGAAGATGAATGTGATGTTGTGCAAGATGTTGATGATTTGGATGGTAAAACTCTTCTTTGGGTGAATTTGATTGACCCCATCTTCCATGCCACTTAAAATTACACAACCAGTAACTCAATCTGGTACCAAAGTCCAATAGTCACTGCGGAGACCTTGAAAATTATTTTATGTAAACATAGAGAATTTTGAAAATTTTAATAGTAGTTGCGTTAGAGTGGATTGAAATATTTCCTTTTGTTTTGTCCTAGCTGCAGCAGTACTTTCATCTACATTCTAAAGTGTTACAGTTTCAATTCGTTCACTTGCAACAACCACTGGACAATCGATTGTCACATCAGTGCAAGATTGTTTGTATGAGATTTCAAGAGGATATAACCTTAGCTTGAGATAGATATGGCTTAACCCTAGTAATTGATAGAAGAAAACTTATCCTATGACACAACTCTCTTAATACATGAAGAAAAGACCACATAAGGTAAAAGTATCTCATCCTATTCTTTCTTGCATTCTCAAACTTGACCTTTTTGTGTCACAAATGGTCTCTTCATTTCTTAAACCAAGTAAGGGAAATGCTTTTTGTGGGTTTTCCTTAGCCTCTAGCTAGCAGTGTTGCCTCTAACTGGCAATGTTGCAGCTTAATTAAAGACCTCATCTTCTCGTCCAGGGTACTTTTTAGGGGTTTCCTCAATTTCTCATTGGCTACCTCGAATGTACATTTATTATTTTAATTTGCAAGTTGGTCAGTTACTCCTATAATTTACTTTATGAGTTCAATTAAATTGTACTGATGTTAATAATTCCTGCAGTTTCTTGTGGTGAATTTAGAGGGAAACTACCACGGAAAGGTTGTAGTGGTTTTCTGTTGCACAAAACTCCTGATCTGGCCAATGATCCAGAAGAGAGAGCAAAGCTTCGAGATGAACCGTTGGAGGATGGACCAACAATAATCTATACCCCAACTAGGAAACAAACATTGCATATATCAAAATTTCTTTCTAAATTGGGGATCAAGGTTGCTGCTTACAATGCTAAGGTAATATATATCCAATCGGTTGAAGTAATTGTATTGCTCTCCATCTGATTTCATTGATGTTGAGTTTATGTCACCACCAAATTATAATTGTTTGAAGGGCATCAGATATTTTTGCATGGCCTCATGATGTAGAGCATGTCCTTAGGATGAAAAATATTTTTAGTTGTGAAAGTGGACTAAAGGTGATCATAAGCATTTTTTTTGGATAAGGATAACATTTAAAGGTGATCATAAGCATGTTGTTCAATTGGTTTGTTTTCATGTAATTAGGTATGCCTTGTTACTGTGATATTATGTGGTAGATGCCTGCTAGATTAGAGTCGAGGTCTAAAAATTTCACAGCCCAAGCTTTTGAATTTATTGTCCGCTTTTGCTCAACAGACCTTACAAATTGGTCTCTCGGACACATCATCATCGAATCCAAAAGCGTGCGTACCATTTGAACCTATGTCTTATGTCATAGTTGGTACAACATAAGCCTGTATCACATATTGTGCGCTTTGGCTTAACCGACATCATGGATTTGTCTCTTGGAGAACACTGTCATCAAGCCCAAAAGCGCGCGTACCATGTGAACTTGTGACATGTCTTATGCAGCACTTCATTCATTTTTCAAACTTTTCTACGTGAGGTTTGCCGATGGTTTCATATGTAATCCTTTTCCAACGGCTTGGCAACATAGAAGCCTTCCAACTCTTTCTCTTCAACCTGCCCACATCAGCCCACCCTCTATCTTAGGTGTTAACAAAAATGATGTTGTTTAGGAATGAAGTTGCTTTATTTACTCTTCCTTGTCGTTTGAGCAGTAATGTTTGCTCTTTCTCTTTCAGTTGCCAAAATCACATCTGAGGCAGGTGCATAAGGAATTTCACGAGAACACTCTGCAGGTAAAGCTAAGTGATGTGTTAGATGGCGTAATGTTAACAAACATTTTGTATCTCATTTAACAGGCTATTGCATATCTGTAGGTCTTTGATCCTTTGCATTCAATAGTCAATATTATAGAGGGGTATGTGCATGTTCCCTTATGTTCATGAAGAGGAAATTCATTGTTGAACCTGTTGTCCTCATTTTTGTGTGAATCAATCTCTATGTGCATCCTTTTCTCATATACTTTAAAGGTTATTTATCTGAACTTTGTCCACTGAGGATTCATATGCCAAACCGTACTAGTTTGCCATAGAGGCATAATGGTAGTAGTATTCTTTGTTTTCGTTGGTCGAATTAGTTTTGCTGTTGTCCAATATCGATACTGTCTGATACAAGATACTAATAAATGATTCTAATATAAGATGGTTTGTTCATTTAGAATATATTGTGAAATCAGAATCTAGGTCTTGACTCGAATTATTTACTCGCCTCAATGCTTATGAAAAGAGAATTTTTTAAAAATAGTTTCTTAGTTATTGCTTTCTGAATTGCCCTTTTACAGCGTCATTAAATTTTATAATATGCCACACAGAAGTCTGCAACATGGAATGGTGGTCCTACAGTCCTGTTTCATGAATCACGAGTGGTTATCATATCTAGAAACTGTCTTCAAGTCAGAGCAATATGATTTTTTTATTCTATTTTGTTTTTGATTGAACTGTCATAAGTAAGTCGTAATGATTTGAAAACATTTTTGTTGCGTATTTCTTCTCAAAACAGGCTATCATCTTTTTTTACATTTGTTGTTAGTTGTTATGATAAGATGAATCCAGTGCAAAGTTTTTCTGCTAAATCTTTTACCAAGGCCAGTGATTTTCAAGCATGCTGCATGGCTGCATCCACTTTAACTCTTTGACAAAATAGTATCTTCAAGATATCTTGATGGCGGATAGGCAATTTTCTTGAGCTTAAAGTTGTTTACTTACATTTGGGTTTTACGCTTGTTTATTAATTAATTGAGGCTATTGATTGTACTTTCTGGTATTCAGGTCATTGTCGCAACAATTGCCTTTGGGATGGGCATTGACAAGTTGAATGTGCGAAGGATCATCCATTATGGTTGGCCCCAGGTGCAATTACTCAGCTAGTTTTCCTTCATATATTTTGTTTAACTACGTCTGTTTACCCATGTAAATGAACTCCATGAAAATCTTGAGCACCTTCATATTTTCACTTCTTCTTCAGCAATATGGTTGTACATATGTCTATATGTGTAGTTAAAAAGCACTATTTTAAAAGACTTGTTTGAACTATTTTCTTTTAGTTGCCTTTTTGTTACTATTTCATTTATGCTTCTTGGTCAAGCTATTGTAACCTTTACAGAGTTTGGAGGCTTATTATCAAGAGGCTGGTCGAGCTGGTCGGGACGGAAAAGTTGCAGAGTGTGGTCAGTTAATATTTGTTTATTTTTTGTCTGCCATTTATTTGTCATAATCTTGAGAAGAATCATTCTACTTCAAAGAGAACAAAATGTTATCCACTGTTTCGTCATTTATGGTAATGTTTGAGATTGTGAGATGAGCAATTTCCCAACTAATGCATGAGATCAGTTTCTCGGAGAAAAATAACCTAAAATGGGCCTTAAGGAAGTGCTGTTTTTAGCATAACTGGAAGTTCTATGATAGAATTCAGAAGCCAAGGACATTTCTTTGAATACTTAATATTGTGAATTTGTTGTCATGGAAAAAGGTTATGAAACCTCTCAATTCTAATTTAACATGGATTCAAATTTGATTTCCAGAAATTTTTTGGCATAATTACATTTCATTATACCACCTTTTCTAGTCTGTTTGATATTTTTTATGAATTGATTGACTTTAAAAACTTGGGAGCTAATCCTAGAACTATATTAGAGAAAATGCTAAACACCGTAGGGTTAAATTGATTCTCATCACAAAAAGTTAAAAGAATGTACGACAAAGTGTCTTCTTGAAGGCACTTAGTTTAGAAAGAAAAGTAAACAACAACAACAACAACAACAACAACATACCCAGTGGAATCCCACAAGTGGGGTCTGGGGAGGGTAAAATGTATGCAGACCACCTCATAGAGGTAGAGAGGTTGTTTCCTGGGAACCCTCGTCTCAAAAACAAGAAAAGTAAACATAATAAATTAATAATGACACAGGTAGCAATTAAGGAAGAAGTTGATGGTAGAATTAGGGTGCACTTCCTAGGAAAATAGATATGGTGAAAGGAAATCTAACTTGATATGGTGAAAGGAAATCTGACTTTGTCGAAGTATTACTATATGAATAGCTTTGGCGATAAGGAACCTCATGCCTTCTCCTTGGTTTACCAGAGTTTGTCCTGCAGTGCATAAGGTTTGATTTTGATACACCTAACCAAATGTTATCTTATTCAGCTTAAATATCCAGAAGAGTCATGTTTATCTGGTAGATCTGAGACATCAGCTCCCAAGAGGCACTACATGTATTTTTAAGCTGTTTGATTTCTTGTGAAACAGTTCTGTATGCAAACTTGTCAAGAACACCTACGCTCTTGCCAAGTCAAAGAAGTGAGGAGCAGACAAAACAAGCATACAAGATGTTATCTGATTGCTTCAGGTTGTAAGACAGTTATTAATTGAACGACTTCAATTAGTACTTTGGTTTCCATCTTATATGATGGTTATGCTCAACAGATATGGAATGAACACTTCCTGCTGCAGAGCCAAGACACTTGTGGAGTACTTTGGCGAGCACTTTCTTTTGGAGAAATGTCTTGTGTATGTCAAGATATACTGGCTATTGTGCTTTCTCTTTTGTTCCTTACTAGCTGCTTCATGCCAATGATGTGTGCTTGTGCTTTTCTGTTAATTTTCTTCCACTTCCCCTTTCGGGGTGGGTGTGGAGAGCAAAGAATGTCCAAAGCACTTAATGAGCTTATTAGTTTGTTTCTAATATTTGATTCTTCTTAAGTTAGTTTCGAAATTGAGGCTTCAGGTACTTGTTTTATCATAGGACATGCCACATAAAAGAGAGATTCGTTTGTAGCAGTTCGAAGTAAAAAATGACTTTCTTATGCAAGTAAAGATGTGCCAAATGCATCCCATAGCTTATATCTTCTCCAATTCTTGCTTACCGATGTTTGCCTTTATCTTCTGAGTAAAGTTAATTTTTGCTCAAGAAAATTGATGTTCATCGTAGGTTTTTCTTACTTGCAACGAGTTCACTTTCTTACTACACAATCCGCAGGTGTGATATATGCATCAAAGGACCACCTGAAAGACAGAATTTAAAGGCTGAGGCAAGGATCTTCTTGCAAGTTGTTGCTACTCATTGTGTGAGTACGTCTGCCATCTC
Source organism: Solanum medicagineum (assembly GCA_026153255.1). Classification (NCBI taxonomy): domain Eukaryota; kingdom Viridiplantae; phylum Streptophyta; class Magnoliopsida; order Solanales; family Solanaceae; genus Solanum; species Solanum medicagineum. The sequence goes on from JAPFFP010000001.1 coordinate 28,651,682, forward strand.
ACATTTGCTTGCACTCCTTCATACTCTGTCATCTAATTTTAGCATTTCTGGTTATTGTTAATCCTTTCTGGCTCAGAGAGATTTTGCAGACATCTCCTATGGTGGTTATGAAGGGAGACTTGGTGAGAGGCCAAACATCAAGGCTTTAATCAGCAGAATAAGGGAACAAGTACTTGTTTTGCTCAATGCCCTCTCTGTCTCTCTCCTCTTATCCCTTGCTATATGCTAGTTTATGTGCATGTCCCATTGAAAATTCTCAGCAAAGGCCTTGAAAGCATGTCTACCAAGGGAAATGACAATGAACCTACAAATCTTCCTTCAATTTGAATAGGAGCCCAAAACTATGTGATTGAGTAAATCTTGAGCTTCTTGTTACCAACTTACCAGTTTCTGGGTTCTTCCATGCACCGCCAATAGAGTTCCCTGGAGATATTTTTATGTTTGTAATTTGGATTGTTCTTGAAGAGCCTTCTTTAAATCTTTTTTGACATCAATCATATGTTGTGGGATTCTTATAATAATCTGCGATTCCCGTCTTTTGGTAAAAAAGCTACTATTCATACCGAAAATAGCTTTTCAACTTGTGGAGCAGCTGTCCTCCATCTACATGTTACTCCTACTCTAATAAGGTTGTGTTCAATTTCGGTCATCTCTGAAGTGCCAATTTTCTTCTATAGGAAACTTTGTTTATCCGCTGTAATTCTGGTATACTATACCACTTTAAAGTCACTCATTTTGTAGAAAGTACCATTAAGTTACTCGTGCATCAATTTTTCCACTATCATATAACGTCAACTCCACTCTTCTATTTCATGTTCAACTAATGCAAGAGAACTACC
>JAPFFP010000001.1:28661357-28673731 GCA_026153255.1 Solanum medicagineum
AGACAAAATAAGGGGAAAAGAATAGTGTACTTCCGTTTCAAATACTTGTTAGTTTTCCTTTCGTAATAAGTATTTGCGTTGAAGTTGATTATTTTAAATTCGTATTATGTAGAGATTTATTCAAAAAAAGATATTTTTTATTAAATTTTTGTTCATATTTTAGTTCAAACTCGAGATTTCTGATTAAGAGAGGAGTGATTCTAACTACTATATCATACTTTTTAGTGATTTTTTCGTTTAAAAAGTTAAACATGACAAATATGCTGAGATGAATTAAATAATTTTTATTTTTAAAAAAAAAGTTGATTGTATAATTTAATTTAAAGAAAAAAGACGCAAAGCTAATCCGTCCAATAATTTTGTTAACCGAAACACGTTTTGGCTATCTATCCAAGCTGCCTTTTTGCGTCCAGCTCATTTCCGTCACCGTTACAGATTCGCCGTTATCAATCATTGTGTTTCTGCTTAGTTTTATTATGTTGTATATTTAAATATATAAATAAATAAAAGGGATGGCGGTAATTAACTAGTTAATTACACTAATTTAACTTACTGTGGTTAACCACAATAATTAAATATTAAACGTAGAAAATATCCACGGAAGAAACATATACATTAATCAAGGTTTTATAGACAAAAAAGAGGCAAGATAACATTTTCAAATAAGGCAACGGTAAAGAGGTCAGTCTCGAAATGGTGAGTGAGACAGTGGATTAAAAAAAGGAGAAAGAGTACGTACTTAATTTCATCTTACTTGAAAGGAATTTTTAATTAGAGGAGTAATTTATTAATAATATTTTATAATTTTATTACTCTCTCTAATTCATATTACTTGAAGTTGTGAGATAATGCTTGAGAAAAAAGTTTGGAAATAAAATCATATTAAACTTATTACCTAAAAATTTGTAAATGAAGGACAAAAATAAAAAAATCCAACAGCTCCCATGAATGAATGACTCAAATTTCACTTACTACAATTAAAGGGATTATTACTTTACACAGGTTATTTAATACAAATAAAGTAATAGATGTGTGTCAAAATCGAATCGATCAATAAATTAATAGAAAAAATATTATTAATTTATTGTTATTAGATTATTAAATTAATCAATTTTTAATAATTTTATAAAAAAATATTATTGACTTATTGAACTTGATTTGATTTTAATTTTTTAAAATTAAATTATTGAGTAAACTAAGGACTCATTAAAATTATAATAATTTATTACTTTATCCTGTATAACTATGAAATATTGATATCACTATTTATTGGTTACTATCTTTGCTCTTTAGCTTTTAATTCACACTTCATAATGATTTGTATATTTCTTTTGTGATAATTATTATTCCCTATCTCGTGAGCATTCTGTTAGGTCGTTATCCTATTGAGTTAGATTATTAGAAAAATTATATATTTATTTTATGAAACGACGGAAGCAGCTGGAATAGCCACTAACGGCGTAAATGGGAAAACAATAGTAGTTAGGTATATTAGTCGATGTGGGCCCTGTAACAGATCACAAGATGAGTCGGTGTGTGCGCGTCCCTAAACTAACTCTTGTCTCAAAGGCCACAGCCAGCTGTATCTTCCAATAAATTATTCAAAAAAAAAACTATTTTACTCATAAAATAATTATATTACTAGTAATACATATAGATGTTATTTAAGGGAATTTCAGCCACCCTATAAAAAGTATGCAATTGGTGTTCTTTCCCCCCAACTTTGAACTGAAATTTAAATAATAAAGCTTAGACATTGTCCAATAATATTGAACTAATATGTATTTTTAAGAAAAAATTGTCTCAGTTCTGGATGCCTAGAAGATACCAAACCCTATAATAGTATTAGCTAGGGTCTAAGAAATGCTCCTTAATTAGGAGTAGTTGTAATTTTTAATGAGGAGTTGAATGACATCCTGGCATGTAAGCATTGTCCTAGGATCATGCTAATGTGAACCCTATCACACCAAAATTATTATCTCAATTCTCATTGACACATTCATTCAGTATATAAGAGGGAACCATTTAAAGACGTAAAAGATCATGGGAAGCACTCAAGGTCTTCAACAACTATATTTCGAGAAAGAAAGAGCTGTATTATTATATAATAAATAAACGACTAGTTGTGTGGAGCCTGTGCTGAGAACGAGTCCAAGCAAGCCTAATGGATGCTGCCATTGTAAGAAATGATTCAGTCCATGATGCCACAAAACTGAGTTGCAGATGCTCAGAATACAATGTTGCTTCAAGCTCCACCTGTTTCAGAAAGCCAGGTGGGTCATATGCCAGAATAAAGCGGAAAAATTGAATCAATAACCGGTTGGATTAATGAACAATGCAGACAATCAATCAGTATACAACTTGGACTGAGCTTCTGCAACTCAGTTTTGTGTCACTGTAGCATTCCATAAATTTTCTGGGCAGGTGTAAATCGCACCCTGCCTAAAAAAAGGTTATACTAGAACAGGTAATCTAAACAGCAAAACACATAATAAAATTTGCACATGTAAGAGCTGCCCAAACTTAAGAGAAGGAACTTTATGCATCTTTCTGTTCTCAAACAAGGTTTATACCAATCACAGGAATTACCTAAAGACAAGGTTTTAATAAGCATTAAGGTTACAGCATAACTAAAGACCCTATCCCTCAAGCATATCCCAATTATGTGGCAATTTACTACAACAGTAAGGAAAAAAAAAAGAAGAAAAACTTGTGTCCGTATCGAAATTTAAGAAGCCGTACAATATCTGAGATACCGAAAGAGGTATCACAAGGCTGGATCTTGATGCTAGAATACTTTCTCTACAACATTAGCCGACTTCAGTGCAATTTAAACTCTGGGCTAGGCAGCATAGCTCCATGTGGAACATAAACCGATCATTCAGTTTTGATAAATAAACATAAAAAAAGGGAGTCTCACAATGTAACTTCTTAAGGTAATTAGTGCATACCATTTTAATATCATTTCGTCAATCAGCTATTGGGCAAAATACAGGCTGCTGTTCGCACTCTGGAGTACATTCTCCATGCTGACCTTCTTCAACTCATGCTATGGCACGCTTCTACAGTTTTGTTGAATAAACATATGTCACAAACTAAAAGAAAAAGAGCAAGGGCAATTTCCATCGTTCACCTAAGAAAAATGACACAAAAGCCAGTTCATCTTTAGTGATGATGACAAAAAGGACAACTGAAAAAATCATACATACAGACCAAAAAAAAAAAACTATCAGCATCTCCAAATAATAAAAGCAAGAATTCGAATCATTTGCAGAAACGTGCCAAATTAATCATACATTCTTTTTGTTCATCCCTTTTTCATCTTCCTTGTCCTCCTCATCTCCATCATCATCTTCTCCTATATCTTCAAATTCATCCCTTCCAAAAGCCTCCATAAACAATGTAACAGCAGGGGGAGGATTTCGTCCTGAATTATTGAGTTGCTATCAAGCTCCAGATTGAAACATCAAATTCACTCCTTAAATATGGCACCAGTAAAACCCAATGTCGTATTTTCTCCCATCAGATTCTGGAGGTCTTCAGCCTGTTAAGTTACACTTGACATACTTATGAAATCAGGTCAAGAACATTCTGAATCATAAGAGTGATTGAACAAACTAAAAGCTATGCTGCTCTGACTCTTCAGTATAGATAAGTCTGCGATCCTCCAAAAGTAGTGCATTTTTGGAGGATCTGATATGGGTACGGCAACATAGAAAAAAAATTGTTGAACCTACAACATCTTCATTGTTGTCATCATCACTTTGCCAACTTGTGGCGTATTAAAGGTATTGAAAAAGCTTTAGGAGGTACAGGTCCTCATTATGGGTTTAGCATCTTCTGAACCCTTCTTTAAATTTCCTTTTAGGATCTTGGGAGTCAGGCCTTTACCTGGATAGTACCATTAAAATGTTGGTCCTACAAGACATCCCACATCAAATGAACAAACAAGAATAGGATCATATGATATAAAACCAAGAAGTTAAAACCTAGCCTAAGGCCTTCTCCGATATATGCTCATCATCATCAATCATGTCATAGGCTTTAGTAAAGACAGGATTGTTGAGAAAAAGGTTTTGTATCACAGAAATAAGTGAAGCTTAAAACTGTTTTGGATCATCAATCCTGCACCACTTGATGTCTTGAGGTAATTCAAAGTTTCTTCGTTACTCTGTAAGATCTAATTCAGAGTCATTTGCACTCAGTTAAATGATTGGTAATTCTAACCACAAAATACTCACTTGATTTATTGTTTACCTCCTCTGTGAATATCTCATTGGTTCACTGCAGTCTGCCAGAAGTTGAAAACATCTCTGCACAAAAATTTTACACCAATAACAAAGTTAAATCCTACCAATCAATATGCACGGATGAAAGAATATATCCAATAAATAACTTTAGCCATTTTTAGCCTTTTCATGCTTGCCCTCATGAGAATTGGGAGTTTCATTAACACTGTACACTTTGACAACACCATTTATTATTACATATGTCTGCAACACATCCTTGCAAAATCATAAAATATATAAGGACAGCCAAACTGTATGCCAATTTTTCTGTTTGGAACAGAAAGAGCTAATTTCAACTCCATAAGCATACATGGAACAAACAACTAAAAAATATTCTCCTTACCACTGTATTCAATGGTTCATACAGGTTCCGGCCTTTAGCTTCAAGTGCTGACTTTTCCTCAAAACTTTCTTCAAGCTCATCATGTTGTCTCTATATTTAGAAAAATCATGTCAAGTCTTGCCTTCCTTATAAAAGAGGAGCAATTGAAATTTACTCAAGCATATTAATCTATAGCATAAATTAAAAAACTTAATCCACATATCATATAATTGATTCGACTAGTTTGGTTCTTGGGGATCGAAGCATTGTTGTTGTTGTTAGCACTAATACTGCATACCAAATTACCCCCATAGTCCCCAATTAACCTTCATATTTCTGCTGTAGGTTGTCACAAAATTGTGTGGAAAATAATAAACAGAAATTCTACACTAATAAATATCTTTTGTCATTCTATAATCAAAACCAATAAGCTTAGAAACTTGAAAGATTTTTCTTTACAGCATCTACATGATTTAGGATTGATGATCTTGTATAGTTGGTAAATTTATTGCTTTATACAATCATTGTAAATGGATTGCACCAAGGGGAAAGCTTAATTCTTGTAGGGCATGAGTATAAAACATTTTGACTTCTTATACAATCGATGAGAAGAAAATGAGGAAACAAAAATAAACATACACGGAGAAGAAAAACTTACTAAAAGTCTTGAAAAGCATAAGTGTTCTTTTTCTCCAGGTCCTTTCTGCTCATCTGCTCGCTTCTCTCATCCACGTCAGCTGACCTGATGTTTCAAGAGAGAAACCAAAAATAAAGAAATTCTACGCTTGAGAAACTTCTTAATTTTCAAGAATCAACTCTGCTTTGTCTTTCGCCATCTACTCAACCACCACTGTGTATTATTTTCTCCTGATTTCAAGAAGCCAGGATTGATATGACAAAGGGTGGTTTCATTTGGAGTGAAACCTTTATCTTTCATCTCTTCAAGTAACTTTTTTACCTCACCCCGGCATGACAGTCTCACTGCCCTTTCAAGCTCCACCCTTTTTGATAGCTGGCACCATCCAACTATTAGTATGTCATATGTTGAAGAATTTGGTATTATTCCTCTGACTTGCATCTCATGCATTAATTCTTGGGCCTGTCTCATCTTTCCCACTTTTGCAAAATCAAAGATGAGTACATTATAGGTGCTAGTGCGAGGAACAAAACCTTTTGTAATCATCTCACAATAAAGTTTGATGGATTCCTTTTTATTTCCAATTTTCCCATGGCCAGAGACTAAAATGTCATATGTATTAGCATTAGGGACAAAACCCCTTCCCTTCATTTCATTGAACAATTCAGTTGCTTCATTCATTAGTCCAGCAGCTGACAGAGATGCTAACATAGTGTTGTATGTTGCAACATCAGGAGGAACTCCTTCAGCCAGCATCTCAGAATATGTTGCAAAAACCTTTTGAAATTGGTAACTTTTGCAATATCCACGTATGAAGGCATTATAAGTGTTAGTATCTGCTGCAAATCCTCCTTTTCTCATGTTTTCTAGTACTGACATTGCCTTTCTGGTCATCCCTAGTCTGCATAAAACAGCAATAAGAGTGTTGTGAACAGTCTGATCAAGCTTAAGTCCCATGCTTACAAGCCGCTCATGCATTCTCAGGATTATATCTGCTCTTCTATGGCCTGAAGCAGCATCTAGAACAATTTTGTGAATAGCTGGTGAAGGATGAAAACCAATTGTCACCACTTCTGTTAACAAATCCATTGCTTTTTCAATATCACCTACTTCACAAAGTCCTTTCACCAATATATTACAAGTGATTGAATTAGGCATTATCCCGCAGCTCTTCATTTCACCCCAGAGTTTGACAGCACTTTCAAGCTTCCCCTTTTTGCAGTAAGCATTAATTAAAGAATTGAAAGTTTGAATATCTGGAACTAGACCAAGTTTCCTAATTTCAGCATAAACAGACTGTACCTCATACTGGCCAATATCCAATAACCCATTAAGCAGTACATTGCACGCTATTGTGTCAAAGCATATGTTTTTCTCTTTCATCTCTTCGACCAATTGAAGAGCCTCTGACCCCTTCCCTCTTTTAAAGAGTCCATCCATCAATGATGTGTAGTTAACATTATCGGGTGGCAAACCCTTAGATGCCATATCCATAAAAAAGGCCACCGCTTCATCCATTTTACCCAGTTTTTTCAAATTATTCACAAATGTATTTAACAAGAATTCATTTTCCTCAACACCAGTTGATTGCATTTCCTCATACAGGGCAAGAGCCATATCATGTTTACCAGCTTTAAAGCAGCCATCAATCAGGGTATTATATGTGAAAACATTAGGACTAACATTTACGCTCATCATTTTCCTCATTGTTTCAATAGCTGCATCAACCATTCCACTTTTGGCATAACCATTAATTACAGAAGAGAATGTGACAACATTTGGTAAAACACCTTTCTGTTCCATTTGTTGCAGTAAAAGCTCTACACTTTTTAAGTCACCAGATTTGCAGTGCCCATCAACCAATGCAGTATAGGTAATATGATTTGGAGTTATGTTAGACTTCAAGAGTGTCTGAAACATCTCCTTCGCCTCCCTGGTCTTTCCAACTTTAAAAAGCCCATCCATCAAAGAGGTAAACAATACAACATCGAAGGACACTCCTCTTGTCACTATTTGACTGAGAAAGTTAGCAGCAACTTTTTCAGCCCTGTTTCTGTACAAGTTATGAATAAAAATAGAGTATGTCACATGATTAGGATCCACACACATTCTTCTCATCTCATCAAGAATTAATTTGGCCTCATGCAACCACCCACATTTACAAAGGCCATATATAAGGGAATTATATGTAACAATGTCATGGAAGAAGCCGCGCCTTGTCATTTCCTCATATGTAGCAAATGCTTTCTCAAACTGAAACCACTTAATATATTTACTAATCAATGTGGTATATGTAATACTATTTGGTTCTAAACCCAACTCTCGAACTACCAGGCCCTTATTTTCACTATCATCATTGACATGTTTTTCTTGATCACCGACATAACTAACATCCAAATTTCCTTTAGAGTCCAAGAGCTCATCCATGATACAATTTGCAGCATCAAAATCTCCAATTATGCCGAAACCATTAATCAGAGTATTATACGTAACAATGTCAGGTGATAAACCTTCTCTTTTCATCCTCTCCATCATCTCAAAACCGCCACTCATCTCAACAACATTACAATATCCATGAATCAGAGTGTTAAAACTGATAACGTCTTTACAGACGCTCCTATGTTTATCACTCAACATTTCCATCACCAATTCTGCATTATACAGAAGACCCTTATCACAAAACCCCTTAATTAATATGTTACAAGTGACAGTGTCAATAAAAATACCCTTCTTCAACATATGAGACACCAATCCAAAACCCATTTCCACAAACCCAATTCTGCATAACCCCCATATCAAAGTGTTATAAGTAACGGTGTCACTTTCGTTCTCCCTAAGAAATTCAAGTGCTTTTTCAATTTTACCAACTTTGCAAAGCGAATGCACGACTATATTGCGAGTAACCACATTGGATGCCACTCCACAAGAGAGCATATCGGAATAAAGAACAATTACCTGATCAACCAGACCTGCAGAATTGAAATGATGCAATAGACGATTCCAAGAAGGAAGGTCCGGGAGAAGATTGTAATTTCTCATTGAAGAGAACGCTTCCGTTGCTCTGGAAAAGCGATGGCAGCGAAGGAAGAGATGGACAAGTTTGCAGAAAAACGAGGTGTAGAGACCTTTCTTTCGATCAGTTCGTCTTGGGGCACCGGTGGGCGTTGCCGACGAAGAGAATGGGAGGCATATTCCGAGCTTTAATGTGACAGCAGCGGAGAGCAAAGGGTGTCTCTTTGTCCTGCCTATCAACTGTTTGATGAAATGCCGCTGTGAGTTCATTGCCTCGCAGTGGACACCATTCCCCCCTGGCGTATAAGTGGAGCTGTTATTTTCCCCTCTGTCCTACGAAGTAGTAATAGGCTAATAGCTCAATGTTGACATATATTTGACTATATATTATAATTTACTTCTAAGAATCTCAAATAGTATTGGTTTTGTTTGGAAGAAAGATTTAAATTTTTTATGTTGGTTCCATACTTTGAGAAAAAAAAATCATCAAATTTTTTAAAAGCTTAATCTCTGAGATCAGTAAACTAATCAATAAACATTATGCAATATCCTCATTTTATTTTGATTATATGATGTCAAGTGTGCAAGATTATTAGCCTGATATATATTATGTATATGATATTTCCGTTTGATTAAAAAAAAAATAAAAAAGGATGTCCATTGTTTCAACTTTCAAAATGTGAATGGAACGCAAAAATAATAATTATGCCCAGTCTCAAATAAATTGGGATTAACTATATAAATTCTTACTATTTTACTTAAGCTCAACATATGTTATAATCTATTTAGCAATATTTATCTATACTATATTAAAAGTGTGAATCCTTACAGATTTTATTTTAACTTTTATTAAAAGACTTTGGTTTAGATAAAATCGTTTTTTCACCATTTTCTAAAATTATTATTTAATTATATTAATAATATTGACTTTTAAAATATATGGAAAGAAGGGATAAAATATGGACTTCTAACCGTAAAAATACTCCTAAATCTTCAGTATTTGATAAACTTCTACTTATTCCTTATTTGAATCAAGAAATTGCCTAATTTACCATAAGTCTAATTAGTGATACATTCTCTATATATAAGAGCATTTATAAATCAATAATTTATCAAAATGACTTTTGTAGTGGATTATTTATCTTTTTATAATAGTTCATTATTAAATTTAATTTTTCTCTGTAACCTTTATATCAAACAAGGTACATGCGCAGAATAATTCCAAGAATTGCATATTTTTAGTAGTTAAACTCTAAGTATGCATATTACGGTAATTATTTGACATGATGCACACGTGGAACGCACGCTAAATTAGTGTTCAGATAGTTCTGATATTAGATCTAAAGAATGATTCTATGATTTACATATTATTTAGAATATTTTCCTTTGTTAGCTAGGAGTGAGTTTTTAGTAGTATTGGAAATGAATAAGAAAAGACCTTTGTTAGCTAGGTTTATTTAATATATTTCCCTTGTCTTGTTTTCTCTTCTCCATAGCCATAGCAATAACATGGAAGGTGAAAAGCTGAAGATATTCAAATACGACAATGCCGGAGGAAGACTATGAAGGCGGAGGATGGCTCCGTAGATGACATGATATTCGAGATATTAACATGGCTTCCGGCTAAGTCTCTCATGCGATTCAACCGTGTTTCTAAAGCTTGGAACACTTTGATACGACATGATCTCAACTTTGTCAAGTTGCACTTTGCTCATTGTAGTGCCCGTCCCCTGCCCATCCGTCTGTTATTTGAAGTACGTTACAAATTCCGCCTGAGGGGTTATTCCCTGACACAACTTGAACGATTCCCTTTACAACTCGTGGGTACTCATAATTATTTCCAGTTTATTGTTTTGCTCAAATCATTGCAATGGCCTTGTTTGTCTCCGTAAATATAAAGATGGTCAAGTTTGCTTGGATAACATCACAACAGGGGAAATGAAAGCCTTGCCATTCTCCCTGGGAGGATGATCCACGTTTGTATCTGAGGTATGATCCGGCCACAAAAGATACAAATTGCATAGCAATGTTATTAGGTGCAAGAAAATGCCATGTTTAGAGATAAAATTCTAACTCTAGGAGATAAATTTCTGGAAACTTTCCAGCTAGACTTAACTTTTGGAGTTTCACTAGTTGTGCCTTCCTCAATGGAATAACCTTATCACCTATTTCCAAGTTTGGAACTCTTTCACCGAAATTCAAACTGCATTATGGGGAAAGTTGATTATGCACCCACCTGACCAACCTAAGAACTGCCATTTGGTGTCAATAAGGTTTTTACTAAATTTGACTCTGATCTGAATTTGGTGGAGGACAAACTTGCCTTTCTTGAAGCAGAAAACATTTGAGTATCAACAATCAACGTTTGCAACATCAAGCGCCATTAGCACCTCAACATATTTGGTTTATCCCATTAGAGCATTTGTTTTAGTTTCTAGTTTGGAGTAAACATTGATAGGCATACATGTTTTTATTCTACTTTCGAGTTCTATATATACAACAGGCGCTAGTGCTTAATGGTGTAAGCAGGATTGTTGTCAGCAGTGTGTTGAAATTTTTTGTCAACAGTGTTACCTTACAAGTTAGAAAAATAATGAATAAAACATGTAACACTATATTGAAAAAAAATAAAATCCATTTTACATACACGACTATATATTTTCAAAAAAAATAAAATAATTTAATTATAATAAGAAAATCTCCTCTATTACAATTTTATTATATTTATTATATTCAATATATAATATCATTAAAAATGATAATATAATAATTGAAAAGAACGGTAAAAAGATGATTTTGTGTAAAGTGAACTCTTTTAATGAAAGACAAAAAGTTCAATCAACATTTCTAAAGGTCTTCACATTTTTAATATAGTATATAGATTATCATTTCTCGTCATTCTATTATGTCTATTCAATTATAGTATTAAGTTTATATTCTCTTATAACAATTGAAAACTGAAACAATGTACCCCTGATATTACTAATGGTGAAGAACACAAACTTGAGTAGATGTACTTAGGATGACTCCTGAAAAAGATACATTTTTGTTTGTTATCTTTGACATTAAGAAAAACAGATGCATGTAAATAACCTTTCTAAACTTCTTTTCTATTGTTTTTTATTACACAGAGAGGCGAAGTGTAGGGGAAATGAGCGAGAGAGGCAATCACACCTTCACCAACAAAATGAAAGCAGAACAACTAATATTCCTCTAATTTTTAAAATTTAATTAGTTTTGTTTTGGGATTTTTCCGGAGCATTTTTTATCCCACACTCTAGTTTTAACAAATTTTTAGCAATGTTGCCATTAGCACCACGAGGAAAGAAGCCTCCATATGCATGTTCACTACCAGTGTTGTACATAATCCTTAGAATCTCTTCAGGAGTCCGCCATTGAGAGAGGGAATCGAAATCAGCTGATAATATGTTTGTTGTTGTCCGATTCTCTGCACCAAGTTGCCATGGCACGAACAAACCTTCGTCTTTAGTACCACACATTGCCAAACGGTTTCTTAAAATGGAGATACGGATTGTGAACTCTGCCACAGTGTGTCTGTAAGGGTATACTACTCTTCTAGCTCTCTCGTAAAGGTACATTCTGATCATCGCATCTTGCCCTGATTCAACCCCTAATAGTCCTGCCAAAAGCTGTACAATAAATACAATTCAAATTACATACTATGTTACTAAATCTGGAATACTTTGAAAATTTAAGATTTGTTCTCACTCTTTTTGCTTCATAGCCGTTGATGTTGGGATTTGTACCAACATAGCCAACCAATGCAGCATATGGCAACGCGTAGCAAGACAACATGAAATTGAGACTATCCCTATAAGGATCAAATGGGGGTTGCAGTTTGTAACCAAATGCTTCATCAAATAGATGTGCAAAATGTCTAGAACTTAGATCCATCAAAGGTCTTGGGAGACCACCTACTTTCGATTTAAGTGCCCTGCAATTATAGCAAAAACAGAACAAATCAGTTATACTCTTTGGACCGATGTCATATTGTTAGTGTACATAAAGCTAAACTTGGATAAGAACGGACCTGATATGGCCAACTTCTTGCATAGCAAACTCACTAACGATGTTCCTTGTGAAAAAATCGAGT
>JAPFFP010000001.1:28682552-28699859 GCA_026153255.1 Solanum medicagineum
ATATATCTTGTAAATATTTAGTTCCTTATTAGGCTAGTCTCATGCCTTAATTGAAGACTTAGTTTTGTATATATTCTAAATTTGCATATTGTGAATGGGCAAAGAAAACATTCCCCTTCTATCAGTTATCGTGATAAAATTTTGAGCAATTCTTAACAAAAATGGATTAGAAGGATAATTTGACTAATATATCCCTTATTAATTCTTTAATTTTTATCTATTTAGGTACTTCTTAATTCTTGAATAATTAATGCTAAGAATAAAGTTGAAAAAAATAATTAATTCTCTTCGATCCTGATTTTTATAATTAATAAGTATTTAGGAATAAGTATATTTAAAATACATGGTAACTAAAAAAGAACATAGAGAAATTTGATTTTCTGTTATAATTTAAAATTGATAAGTATTTAGGAATAAGTATATTTAAAATACATGGTAACTAAAAAAGAACATAGAGAAATTTGATTTTCTGTTATAATTTAAAATTTAAAATCTCTCGATTCCCATTTATCTCACATTTATCTAAGTCAATTGATTCAATATTCACTATTATATCTTCTTGATCACTACCCTAAGTTTAAGAATTCTATTTGTACACAAACTTCAATTATGATTAACACGATTGAAAGAAAATCAAATAGTCCATAAGCTTAAGAGCTCTCCTAAACCAAATGAATCTCTTTCTTGACAACCCTACATACCACACCAACCTTTATGTCTCATCTTAACAAAGTTACATACAATTTCTTTACTACAATTAACCATGTTCAAGAAAAATTGCATTGTCATCTACATTTTCCTACTTATCAACTTAGCTTTTGCAAGTGCTCCTACACAAGCTAAGAAACTAGATAGCTTGCATCCAATATGGATTCGTGCTCATCCATGGTTACCTCCTCGTCCATGGCCATTCGTTCATCGATCGTTACGTAAGCTTCATTATCCATGGACTCTCCGTTTACCAATTCCCTCTCAAGACAACGCAAGGAGGAAGAATTAATAATATTCACTAAGGAAAACAAGTTCTCCAAACCCTGCATACTTTAGTGCACCGCACTTACCCTTTCACTGTATGAAAAACAAGTGTTGGAATCAATATCTTATTGATCACATGTATTGTTTCTATGTTAATTAGTTAATGTCTTCATTGTTCTAGGCTGCTTAATTTTATTTCAATTTATTTCAATATTGTTTAATTCGGCTTATCATGAAATAGAATCTGAATTTTTGTTTCTATATGAATTGTACTCCGCTTTCTTTTACTCACTCCTCTCCTCTCTCATGTGACCTTTTTCAGTTTAGTTTGGCTAATGTTTGAAGTTAAATCATATTAAATATAACTTGATACAAAAGTTTTTAATATTGAATTTTATATTAACATCCATGTTAATGTATTTAAGGGTGTTTATAGTTCGGTTTGGATCAGTTATTAGTTAGAATCATAATCAAATCAATTTAGTCAGTTTTTAAATTTCTACAACCAAATCAAATCAAATGAAAAAAATAACTATCGGTTTAGTTATTGTCAGTTTGAATTGAATTGGTGTTTTGTTAGTTTTCGATTTGAAAGTAATAAGTTGATTGAACACATGTCAAGAAATATAAACACCTAGTACATGAATAATCCACAGAAAGTTGTTGTGGATTCAATTAAACAATAGTACTTAGTTGTTGTGGATTCAATTAAACAATAGTACTTAGTTATTATTACACGAACAAAGTGATTTAGTTAAGCAATACTAAACTCATCATATACCAAATATCAAATATTTATAGAAAATAAAAACTCAAGTTCAACTATCAAATAACTGCCCGAGGGGAAGGGATATCAAATAACTACCCGAGGGGAAGGGATACAAGAAAATTATATGTCAAAACACTAGTAAGAAAATTTTCAAATATAAATAGTTAAAGATTTAAGTTCATCAAAATATAATAAAATATGTATATGTATATGTATATATATACACACTATATAAATTATTATAAAACTTATATATGTAATTATTAGGTTCGACTTGGTTATTTTTGCGAGTTTTTTTAGGTAAATCAAACCAAACCAAACCAAGTACAACCGGTTTTCAAAATTTAAAAATCCAACCTAACCAAACCAAATTAATTATCGAATTTTTAAATCAATTTAATTTGAATTGCGGTTAGATTTGAATTTTTTAACTATAACCATGAATAGCCCAAAATGTATTAAAACACATCATCTTATTAATAATGTTATAAATAACCCACATTATTATTTGTACGTACATGTACATATATAGAGAGAGAGAGTCTCTAGTAACATGCAATGCACATTTATCATTTATTATTATTATATAATTTTATTACACTTTTTTACAAAAGAATAATAACACACGTAATTTTCACACAAAAAATAATTTATATATAATTAATATAATCATTATCAATACCCTTTATTTCACGTTATTCTTTATACCATGCCAAACAACTTTAACTTCAATGATTTGCCTGTGCACAAATTTCCCAAATTTTAAAAACATCCCCTTTTCACTTGGTTTTCCATAGGGAATCAAATTCTATTACATAATTTATAACAAAAAAAATATATGCTTAACTCAATAAATCTATTACATTATTTTTATTTTATTTTTATTTTTTGTTAATTAGAAGGAAAGTGTAAACGAAAAGGGAATTACAAGGCTGATGCCTTATTTTCTCATCTTTTATATTAGTCGGAAAATTGGTTTAGAAAAAAAATAATATGTTTTTTCATCTTTTTCATTTTAATTTATCTATCTTTTCGGTGTAATTGAGATTTTAAAATACTAAAAATTTTCAATAATTAATAAATCAAAATTCCATTTCTTACATCTTTTTATTGAAAAAATGTCATATGATTTTTATAATAATCTTTTTTTTTTTGTCCTTTAATTGAAAAAATGTCATAGGAGTTTAAAAATAACTTGCTAATTCACTATAAGTAGCTCTGTAGCTCGATGAACTCCCTGCAGACCACCTAATTTGGTAGTTTTAATTTTATTTTCATGATGCATTATAAATCACATTGAATATCGTATAGACATCAGAAAATTTAACGTAGTTTACCCAAAATTTTTGGGCTACGTCCACAAATCAACACTTCTACTATATTTCTTCTACTATATTACAAATAGTAGGCACAAATGTACAATTTCTTCTATTATTACAAATAGTAGGCACAAGTGTACAATTTCTTCTATTATTACAAATAGTAGGCTCTCAGAGAAAATACTAAAAATAGTGATCACACTATTTCTTTTAGGAAAAAATATTTCCTAAGCACATACTCTAATTTTTTTCACAGACTATTTTATTTTATAGTCTATGGTGTATCTCACAGAAGAAAAATACTTACTTTCTCTCTATAGCTCTCTCTTCTAATGATCTTAAAAAACTAAGGAGAAATTGCTGCTTTTTTAGAAATGTTGGCAGGCTCCTTTTTTTTTTTAATTGTCAAAAGTTGGTGGTCAACTTCAAAACAATATGCTCCTTTTTTAATTGTCAAAAATTGGTGGCCAACTTTAAGATAATGTTCCAACCAGGCGACTTGAGAAGCCAAATTCAAATTGTGTTTGAATTATTGCATGTGGCCCTCCATTTGGAGAGACCCACTCAACATGTAGATGGATCTTTGTTGAATGCATAATTAATGATTATTTGGTTATAGGTTCATTTAGTTCTTTAAAATTATATTATAATTTAAGATTGTTTTATTTACTATTCATACAACATTTATACTTTCTCTCTGTATTTTTCTCTCTTCTGAATGATCTTAAAAAACTAAGGAGCAATTGCTCCTTTAATAGAAATGTTGGTAGGCTTCTTTTTTTTAATTGTCAAAAGTTGGTGGCCAAACTTCAAAACAATATGCTCCTTTTTTAATTATCAAAAGTTGGTGGCCAACTTTAAAAAAATATTCAAACCGGGCGACTTGAGAAGTCAAATTCAAATTGTGTTTGAATTATTGCATGTAGCCCTCCATTTGGAGGGATCCGCTTAACACGTGGATCTTTGTTGAATGCATAATTAATGAATATTTGGTTATAGGTTCATTAGTTCTTTAAAATTAAGTTATAATTTAAGATTGTTCTATTTACAATTCATACAACATTTATACTTTCTCTCTATAACTCTCTATGTATTTTTCTCTCTTCTGAATGATCTTAAAATACTAAGGAGCAATTGCTCCTTTTATAGAAATGTGGGCAAGCTCCCTTTTTTTTTAATTGTCAAAAGTTGGTGGCCAACTCCAAACAATGTGTTCCTTCTTTAATTGTCAAAAGTTGGTGGCCAACTTTAAGATAATGTTCCAACCAGGCGACTTGAGAAGCCAAATTCAAATTGTGTTTGAATTATTGCATGTGGCCCTCCAATTGGAGGGACCCACTTAACATGTGGATGGATCTTTGTTGAATGTATAATTAATGATTATTTGGTTATAGGTTCATTTATTTCTTTAAAATTAAGTTATAATTTAAGATTGTTTTATTTACTATTAATATAACATTTATACTTTCTCTCTGTAGCTCTCTCTGTATTTTTCTCTCTTCTAAATGATCTTAAAAAACTAAGGAGCAATTGCTGCTTTTACAGAAATGTTGGCAGGCTCTTTTTTTTTAATTGTCAAAAGTTGGTGGCCAACTTTAAAACAATATCCTCCTTTTTTTAATTATCAAAAGTTGGTGGCCAACTTTAAAAAAATATTCAAACTAGGCGACTTCAGAAGCCAAATTCAAATTGTGTTTAAATTATTTCATGTGGCCCTCTATTTGGAGGGACCCACTTAACATGTGGATCTTTGTTGAATGCATAATTAATTATTATTTGGTTATAGGTTCATTTATTTCTTTAAAATTAAGTTATAATTTAAGATTGTTCTATTTACTATTCATACAACATTTATACTTTCTCTCTGTATTTTTCTCTCTTCTGAATGATCTTAAAAAACTAAGGAGCAATTGCTACTTTTATAGAAATGTGGGCAAGCTCCTTTTTTTTTTAATTGTCAAAAGTTGGTGGCTAACTTTAAGACAATATTCCAATTAGGCGACTTGAGAAGCAAAATCCAATTTGTGTTTGAATTATTGCATGTGACCCTTCATTTGGAGGGACCCACTTAACATGTGGACGGATCTTTGTTGAATGTATAATTGATGATTATTTGGTTATAGGTTCATTTATTTCTTTAAAATTAAGTTATAATTTAAGGTTGTTCGATTTACTACTCATACAACATTTATACTTTCTCTCTGTAGCTCTCTCTGTATTTTTCTCTCTTCTGAATGATCTTAAAAAACTAAGGAGAAATTGCTGCTTTTACAGAAATGTTGGCAGGCTCTTTTTTTTTAATTGTCAAAAGTTGGTGGCCAACTTTAAAACAATATTCCAACCAGGCGACTTGAGAAGCCAAGTTCAAATTGTGTTTGAATTATTGCATGTGGCCCTCCATTTGGAGGGACCCACTTAACATGTGGATCTTTGTTGAATGCATAATAAATGATTATTTGGTTATAAATTCATTTATTTCTTTAAAATTAAGTTATAATTTAAGATTATTCTATTTACTATTTATACAACATTTATAGGTTTAAAAAGCTGTCTATAAATTTTTTCATTAAAAAAGTATCAATTACCTGGCAATTTTCATCCGCGAAGAAACTAAGGAACACCGTTAAATACTTTATTCGAAATTTTAAACAACACGTTAAGGAGATTAAATAAAACAATATTACTTAACCTCTTTTATTCTAAAACTCAACTTTTATATAAAGCTTTACAACCCCAATACTGCATCTTCATGTAATAAGCAGTTATTTACTTCGTAAATTACATATAATCTTTTAATTATTTTCATGGCTAATTGAGAAATTCCCTAGCAATTTTTCCATTAGCACCTTTAGGATAAAATCCACCAGGCACATGTTCATCCCCAGAGCTGTATACGATCCTTAGAATTTCAGCAGGAGTTCTTTTGTAGGAAATTGAATAATAATCAGCAGATAACACGTTACTTCTAGTTCCATTTTCTGGTCCGAGTTGTGGTGGAACAAGTATGCCTTCATCTTTGATCCCGCATTTACCTAATTTATTTCTTAGTTCTGATATACGAGCCGTGAAATCAGCCACAGTATATTCATAAGGGGGAACACGTTGCTTTGCTCTCTCATAGAGATACGTCCTGATAACTGCATCTTGTCCTGATTCAACACCCAATAATCCTGCCAAAAGCTACAAAAGGAAAAAATATATATTTTATGCAAGAAAAAAAGAGAGAATTTTAATATTTTTTTCTTTTGACAAATATAAGCTATTCTCTACTATCCATTTTTTTAAAAAAATCAAGAAGATATTAAGTTAAATCGTTTCGTAAGCTACTCATTTTAAGAGGATATATATTATGTAGTTTAGTTAAATAGTTGTTTTTTCGTGTTAGTTCTATCAAATGATCTTTTTATAAGGGTAGCAAAATATTAATATAAAAAATTAGAGGGTATGATAGAATTTCGATGAATAGGGAAAACGTGATAGAATTAGATCGTAAAAATATATTCCCTCTATTTCAAGATATATATTATATAGTTTAGTTAAGTAGTTGTTTTTTCGGAATTAGTTCTATCAAATGATTTTTTTATAAGGGTAGCAAAATATTAATATAAAAACTTAGAGGGTATGATAGAATTTCCATGAATAGGGAAAATTAAAAGTGATAAAACTAGATCGTAAAAATATATTTCCTCTATTTCAAAAAGAATGAAATATTTTATATTTTAATTTTTTTTTTAATATTTTAATTTCAACTTTTCACGTGACATGTTTAAGACTACAGGATTAAATATTTGACATAACTTTAATTTACAATTATAAAATTAAAAAAATTTCTTAAACTTGTATCAAATCAAATTAGGATCATTCTATTCTTTTTTATTCGTTTTTTAAAGGAAGGGAGTAACTCATTAAATTTATTTATCAAAATCATCTCTTTCTACGTTATAAAAGCAGGATAAAGATTAAAATATTATTTTAAATCTATTAATTTTTTATAATTATGACAAATAATGGATCGAAAAAGTGATATCTACTTACTCTTTTGGTCTCGTAACCATTGATATTGGGATTTGTGCCAACGTAACCAACTAATCCAACATATGGAATTACATAGGAAGATAACATGTAGCTCAAACTATCTCTGTATGGATCAAATGGAGGTACCAATTTGTGCCCAAAAGCATCGTCAAATAATTTTGCAAAATTTTTAGCACTAAGATCCAACAAAGGTCTTGGGAAAACACCAACCGTCGAGTTAAGTGCCCTGCAAAACAACCAAACACATATTAAAAGATTAACTTAAAAATCTGGAATCCACAAAAACTACTCATAGAATAATGATCCTTTTATACTATCAAGCCACAAAAATTCTTCCTATACTAGAAAGAGAGAAGTAATAACAACAATAACATATCCAGTGAAATCCTACAAATGGGGTCTGAGAAGGATAGAATATACGTAAATCTGATCACTATCTTATAGAAATAGAGAGAGGAGAGAAGAAGAAATTAGTAATTTAGAAAAATGAACCTTAGATGACCAACTTCTTGAAGAGCAAACTCCTTAATAATATGGTGGGTAAGTTTGTCAAGATTTGCTTTTCTGACCCCAATAGGTGGAGGCCCACCCAAAGGCAAATTTGGTGCAACTCTATCAAGTCCATATCCATAAGAAGCCCATAAAAAATATTCAGCTTCCAAGAACTCTAAATTCACTGCAAATTGCATTTTGTCTATGTCTTCTTTATCCACTGCCACTCCATTTTTTGGGTACCCTGATGGACAAGTAGTGTCTGTATTTGTTGCATATGAAAATTGTGACACACATAAAAGTTCACTAAGAACCATGTAAATGACTGAAACATAGGTAAAGGCTGATTTAAGAGCCATAATTAACCTAATGTAGAACAAGAAAGGAGTTTTTTTTTTCAAGATGTTGTAAATGTGTGATTTTGGGTCGATATATATAGTACTAATTCTGAAGTAGGAAGCTTATTCGGGAAAATGCCAAGAACAAGGTCCTCATCCTTCTCCTCCCTCCCCATTAGGAAAATTCACTATATTCCTATTCTGCAGATCTTTCTCTTTAAGTTACTTCTTTATTTAGTACAGAGTAATATATCCTTCTTAATACCCACCCCTAGTGACGGTATCAAGAATATTCACTATATTCCTATTTTGGAGATATTTCTCTTCAAGTTACTTCTTTATTTAGAATAGAGTCATATCTTCTTCTTAATGTATAATACTAACTTTCCTTGTTTGTAGATATTTTTCTTATTAGTTCTTTATTTTCCTTATACATCAATGAAATACAAGTCTTACATATAACTCTTTTAGTCGGAGTAAGGATTTTCGTTGATAGGGATAAAATTTTAAGAAGTAGGCACACAAACTAAGCGAATGAGTTTGACATCTATTATATATAAATAAATAAATAATTTTTATCATATATAAATAATATCGTTTTTTGCTGAATGAAATTCGGATGAACCCCCTAATTTCAATGTGGCTCCGCCACTTCCCACCCCTCCCCCTCCCCTACAAGGAAAATTGGGAGGAAATTATAAGGCGTGGAAAATTGAATAGTCATCGCTAAAGTTTAGGTAGCCATTCATTATCTAAGATAATATTAAGATATATGACTTGTGAGATTGCGTATTAAAAATTGTGATTTAGGGTGTGTTCATAGGGAAAGAAAATATTTTCAATGAAAATTACATTTTAAGAAAATAAGTAGATTTTTTATCATTTTAATGTTCAATACGTAAGCAAAAAATATTATTCTAAATGCATGATTATGAGTGCTGGGTGAAGATGAAGCGTGTTAAAGAGTGAGAATGACACTGTGCACTTATAGAACTTGTCTTTTCCTATCATTTTCCTAATTTTTAAATAATTTTTTTCCTAGAAAAAATACTTTTTTTAAAAAATAATTAACCAAATATTAAAATTAATAAATACTTTGTGAAAAATATTTTCCTCCCTGTTCACCCCAGTGATTATAATATATGAAACGTCTACGTTATATATTCATGGACCAATATTAGGACAATGATAACTCCAACATACGTGAACGTTATGAAGAGTTACAATTTCTTAATTTAATAGCAATAGATACATACCTTTAAAATGATTTATTATAGAGTTTCTTGATGAACCAAAAATCTTCAAGATGTAATCACATATATTTTATTAGCAAAATAACTAAGAATAACATTTAAATAGAAAATTCTTACTTTAAAAGCTAAAGTGAAATCGAATCATGCCTCTGCTACTAATTAAAAAAACAAGTAAAATCAATGTTTTTAAATAGGGAAATCACGCCAGAAAAATATAAATTTATAATAGAAGTTGGAGCAAAAAATTTCCATAGGGAATACTGTTACATAATTAGTATCCTATCCTAATTTTAAAATATTAACAATTCAAATGATTGATATTTTTTTCAACCATGATAAAATTAAATTAAAACTGAGATGTACACAAACTAATTCGGACATCATCTTTACTAAGATAAATTTAAAAGTAAATGAATACGAACCTTGAAAATAAAATATAAGTTATGTTATCTTTATACGGATGTTGTTATCATATTTAAATCCCAAAGAGTTCTAAATTGAATTGGACACTATAGGAAGTTAAAAAAAAAGTGTAATTCAATAAATTAGACATAGACACTATAAAAAGTTTTTGTAAAAAATGTAATGCAATAAATAATAGACAAATTCCTTTAATTTGATTTCTTTATAGAGTTACCTAATGAACTAGGATATTTACAAACTTGTTAAAAACTTAAATAACTAAACTTTCAAATTTTGGATGTTTTGAGTTTCTTTTATGTCTTTTCATTTCATCGTCAAAGAAAATGAAAATCAAATAAAATAATTAAAAAAACGATAAAAAAAAAGTACTAATGAAAATAAAAGAAATAAAAAACTAGGCATAGAAAATTCCACAATCTTGGACAATTTTGTCCATTAAATACTTAATTATTGCTAGTCGAAGGTTTGGTCGAAGTTGGGCCAGCACACATCAAAACTCAAGTTGTTCTGTCAACTATACATGATTCCTTTGGACATACTATATAAAATCATGATTTAAAATAAAATTAATTTTAAATTAAAATTATATGCTATGGAAATTATTAAAATTCTCTCTATTCAGGTACCATATTACAAAATGAGCACACTATAGTTCATAAAGAAGATTTCAGAATATTCTAAAATGACAATAGATAAATCACATATTTCAATGTTACTTTTATGAATGAATGATTGCGAATGTAAATTTTCAAATATACATCATTTTATGAGGATCCATTACTCAACAATAATAATAACTAGTTGTTCATTTTGTTTTACACGGTATGAACAATCTCTTCATGTATTCTTGACCCAATAGGATGAACAAAAGACAAATTTAAATTATTTCTAATAGGTAACAGCATTTCTGACGTAATAATTTGAAAAAGGAGGCAAATGTTTTATTCCATGAATCAAATGAGAACATTTTTTAACAATTTCTACTATGTTTAATGAATTTTTGAAACTTTTTACTTTTTTTATTGACAGGCCTTGTTTGGGGACCTGTTGCTTAGGTTGGGTGGTGATTAATTGCAAATTGTGCACGTTTTTTAAGTGGCTTCAATATGATAAAATTGGACAAAAGAATAGTCTGCATTGCCAAAATGCAAACTTATTTTAGGAGCTGATTAATTGCTATATGATAGTTCTACATCTAAATCAAATTGGAACAAGTTAGCAAGAAAATATCACATGATCTTGGTATCATTTAGCAATCTATCTCTTCTTAACTTTCAACCAAAAGATATTCTTCAGCAGTTTGATAAAAGTTCATTTTTTTCTCTGATTATCGATTAGAAGATCTAACTTGTATTTATTGGTTTAATGCCAATAACAATAGCCCTTTCAATATCTTAAGGATACATACTAAATAATTCATGTGTAGAGCCTAAGCTTGTGAACGCTACAAGCTTTCAATAAAACCAATTAGTTGATTAAATAGTAAAATAAAATACAAAGTAAAGACTTCTGTATATAAAAACGACTTCACCATTTAAGAAATAACCATAGAAATGAAGTAACTGAATATATTTTGATATCTAGAAAAATGTAATTACTTATTTTGGAGCGAAGTATCTTTTAAAAATAGTTTATGATCGCGAAGTTAAAAGTTTGACTTTATACATTGGAAAAAGCAATTTTGTTATTAATAAACTAGGAAGGGGCAAACTAACTAATATGGTGAGAAAGTCCATTAATATTTACCTAACAAATTTGTATACATTAGTTTGTATTGAATTCATTGATTTGTATACATCTAATAAATTGATATACATTTGCATTAGAATACACCAACTCGTATACATTTAATAAATTGATATACACTTATTTGCATTAGTATTTTTTAATTTTACGTAAGTACACACTTGATTGTACTCACAAATTTGTATAATTTGCTTAAACCGAAATTGATAATCATAGGTCAGTATTCACGTAATAAATTTATATAAATTTATTTAAATCAAAATTGATATCCATTGATTTATATTCATCTAACAAATTTGTATATGTTTGTTTAAATCGAGATTGATAAACGGTTCTTAATCGATAGCCATTGTCAACTTAGAACAAAAAAGTCCGTTGTAGTAGTGTGGAAATATAGACTTGGGCCTTTTCTAGTGGCTCCAGCTCTCAGCTGCTGGACTTTGAACTGCTTTGGGCCAATTGGGGTGCGAATAATTTCAAATATATACAATAAATTAATTAAAATATGATAAATATAATTCTTTTTTATTTACATAAAAAATAGTCTATGATCATAGAAAACATACATGACTATACAATATAACTTGCCAAAATCATAGAATGTATACACTGACTACACAATGTAGATTACTTATACATGAGCTATATACTAAATATATATTATGATACAATCAAAATCTGAATATACTTGACTATACATAAAATATACATTGACTATACATGCCTATACAACTAATGACTATTTTTTTGGGTAATTATTTTAATGAATTGACCTTGCACTATAATTATCCGTACATAATATCCAAGAAATAAACTCTTATATTCGGTATTTTTCAATTTGATGTTAGATTTTGACTTAATACGAAGTTAAGCAATATATAAGATCTTGGAATTGTAGTGTAAAACTAAAGATACGAAGAATGTATCAAAATGTCTTTCAGTTTTGTAAGCTTAAATATGTTAGGTTGAAAGTTGAAAATTTAAAGAATTGTCAAAAGAAACAAAACTGCTCCTTCCGTTTCAAAAAGAATAAGTTGTTGTAACTTGGCGCGGAAAATTCAAAGATTTGTCAAAAGAAAGTTACTTTAATTTATTCGCTAATTTGATTGTATCGAATTGTTGTCTATAGTTCAGCTAGTCCGGTGGTTTGTGTAGAATAAGATAACGCGATCGCGGAGATTGAAAACAAGTAGTAACAAACAGTGCATATACTTTTACACTATAGAACAATCAGAGTTGATAAAATTAGTTATCAGATAGTTTACATCATAGCCTAAAAGCTCACATATTGCAGTTGCATTTTCATTTCTTTAGACAAAACAAAGTACTAAGGATGTCTGGACAACATGAAGTCCTCAAACGTTCCTGAAAATATAAAATGGAAATAATTTTAACTTAATTCGAGAAATTTATACAAATTTGTTAACCATAAAGGAGTAATTCTTACTTTGTTGGAGTCATTGGTTTGATAAGCCTTTTCCATTTCCTTGCCTAATCCCATCCAAACTTCAGAACCAATCTCATTTGCCAGAGTAAAGGCAAGTTTCGGTTTCTCTTTAGTTTCCACTGCTTCTTTTCTCATATGTGATTCGGTCTGTTCATGGCTTAGCAGCTGAGACTTTGCAAGATCAATGGAAAAACAACCATCACTGAATTGGTAACTCGGGGTTTGTTGAGCTTGATGTTGAGTAACACGGATTTCCTCTGTTCCCTTCATGTATATTGATAGTAAGTCCATCAGCTCATCGCGTTTATCGCTAGTTTTTTCTGTTTTTCTTGTAATAGCACAATAAATATGAGCATCAAATTCACATGAGCTGCAATGGTAAAGCCACCCTTTATAACTAGGCTTTTTGCATAAGTCGCATTCGAAATCATAGGGAGGACAGAATTCCAAGTCCAGTTTATGGCAATGGGATGGTAGTTGTATTGAAAGAGGTAATGCTAATAAGCAGAGTGTGTGATAATAAGTAGAACATATTGCACAAGTGTAAGAGAATCCCGCGATTTCTTTTCCACACGCCTTGCATTTTGAGGAAGTAGGTATTGTGGCTAGTAGAGTGAGATGGTGAATTGGATCCACTGGATGCTGCAAATTTTCAGGCATATTGAAGCATTCTTCATGAAGGAAAAATGAACATGTAGTTTCGCATTTGTAGCAAAATTTACCAGGCAATATATTGAGTTTACATCCAGAACAAATTGCATTTCTTTGACTATTCATGTACACAAATTGGTGTACATGACTAAAATGTTGGAATACAATATTCTCTTCCGCTTTTCCCATTATTTCTTCTTTCTTCCTCATTAAAGGCAACTGTTTGGTTTTTTTTTATCTTGTTTATATTTTCTTGGAGGCAACGAAGGTGAAATGTTCAATTCCTCTTGTTACAAGACAATGCAGCTTTTTCCACCTATGGGAATATTCCTAAATGCTGAAGAAAAGACATAAATCAAGCCTCTCCTAAAGATGCCTTAACAACAAGACAGTACATTTACCATAGAACAAGACCAATTATTTTTTGGATAAGTTTCGTAGAGAGACACAACCACTAATAAGAGCCTTTTTGGTTTAATTAGCTGATCAAAAGTGATGGAAAAAACACTTTAAAGCTTTTTTGTCCAAGAATGACAAAAATCCCATGGGTGGACCTGGACAATTGTTGGAAGTAAATAATTAATTATACTTCTTATCTACGTTAGAATAGGAATAAGAATAAGAATAATATATACAATCCTACTTAGAATAGGATTAGAAATAGTAATAGTATATGAGATCCTACTTGGAAAAGGATTGTATTGTAGTATTCTAGTTGGAAAAGGAGCCTAATATAGTATCTATAAATAGGGTCTCAATGTAATAATGTAGACAAAAATTCAATAATATTTTTCCTCTCATATTTCTCACAATTAGTTAGTAGTATTTTTCTTTTGAATTTTTTTGCCTCCATACATCTCACGTTGTTTAATTTTTTTTCATGTTGTCGTACTTTGCATTTATCTATCTAGATCATTTATATTTTTATAACGCGATTTTAGTTTATTTTGCAACGTTCATGACATAATTCATGAACTCTTCCATTTTGCAATTGATGATTTGTCTTGTTGGTGAGTAACACATTCATTTTTTACATCAAATTTGAAATACCATTATTGAAACATCTACCTTACTACAAGTATTTTTTAAATTTTTAAATAACTACACATACTTGAATTTCTCTTAGCAAATTTATTTCATATTCCTAATTCAAAAGATCGCAAAAGAGTACCACAAAAAGAAGGGAAGACAGTCGTTCGAAGTAACTTTCATGCTTTGAAATGAAATCAAATTATAAATAAAATTGTCTTCTCACCAATTCTTTTGAAAAATTATTATTTAATTATATTTATAATATTGATTTCTAAAATATATGGAAAGAAGTGATAAAATAAGGACTTGGAATAACTCCTAAATCTTTCTTATTTGATAAACTTCTACTTCTTCCTTATTTGAATCAAGAAACCCTGTAGCCGCTAAGGAAAATCCTAATTTACCATGGGTTCTGATTGGTGATAGAATATCTATATATAAAACCTTTATAAATAAATAAAAAGAAAGTTGAATAGGATTATATTATTGTTGAACATATAATTTGTAGTATTTTTCTTTTGAATATTTTTCCTCCATACATCTCACGTTGTTTAATTTTTTCCATGTTGTCATATTTTGTATTTATATATCTAGATTATTTTTTGAATAACGTGATTTTAGTTTATTTTGCAGCTTTAATTGCATAATTCATGAACTTTACCTTTTCGAAAAAATAGAAAAAAAGAAAGGGTTGACGGTGGTAATTGATGATTTATCTTGTTGGTAAGTAATTCATTCATTTCTTACATCAAATTTAGATTTATGATATTTATTATTGAAATATTTACCTTACTACAATAAATTATTTAATTTTTAAATAACTATACATGAATTTTTTTTAACAAATTAATTTCATGTTTCTAATTCAAAGGTCGTAAAAACGTACTATACAAAGAAGGGAAGATAGTCGTTCGAAGCAACACTCATACTTGGAGAGAGTAAACACCATCTAATATCAATTCATTATTTTTAGTAAGAACAAACCTACTAATAGAAGTTGAACCTGACAATTCTTTGAATTCATTTATGGAGGTGAACAATACTCTTCAAATTATTTGTAATAATATGGAAATCTAAAGTTTTATTTTTTTAACTCTCAAGTACAATAGATGAATCACTTCAAGATTTTTTTCTTTGTTATTTGATAACAACTTATTAATTCAAAGTACTATTACTCTCAAAGAAGTTGAAAGACTAATCTTCTTATCCTCATATTTCTGAAAAATTAATGCGTCAATTTTTTGAATTATGTTGTTTGACAATA
This sequence comes from Solanum medicagineum, assembly GCA_026153255.1. NCBI lineage: Eukaryota > Viridiplantae > Streptophyta > Magnoliopsida > Solanales > Solanaceae > Solanum > Solanum medicagineum. Next base: position 28,698,297 of record JAPFFP010000001.1, read on the forward strand.
TTTTTTAAAGAATCATAAAAAGCGTGTATTTCAAAAAATATTTAATGAAACATAGTTTTCAAATTTACCTTTTTATTTTTAACAAAATATGATCATTTTGATTCAGAATAAAACAAATAGAACTATACAAATTATTCATAAAATATGTTCTTTACATTATATTTAAATTACATGTATGCTTAGATTTATCTATTATTGTTCCATTTACTTAGAATTGTGTAGGTTATGTATGAAAAAAAATCTTGCTAGAAAGCGTTATTCGTAAATGAGATTTGATACGTTTAAATTTAAATTAGTTAGATTTCAATGTGGATTCTGAACATCGGATGAATCATTAAAAAGAATGTATTCTCTTATGACAATATTAAAAATTTTCAAATATTTATAGTATTTAATAAATTGATGTGACACACACGTGCAATACATGTATCCTAAACTAATAATCATAATAATAATAATTAATTATTATTATTAGTAATAGTAGTAATAATAACAGTAGCAGTAGTACTTGTAATATCAGTATCGTATTGGTATTGATTGATTGAAATGTAATTAAACATTTCAATATTTGAGTAATTTTTATTGTTAATACCAAATAAGAGTGGCACCGTAGATTTCCATATATATATTTTCGAGAAGTTTCAAACGTTTTTTTACTGTTACATTTAATAAACATTTATTTAATGTTAATTGAATTATGACAAAAAAATGTAAAACCCCAACCTTTTAATTTTGTTCTAAATACGTAGTAATCATTCAACACTCACTGAAAAGTAGTAGAGCTAATAAGTGTACTGGAGATGATCCTCATTATTAGTAAATCTTTAATGGTCCATTCTTTTGATTAGGTTCTTAATAAGGGTAATAATAATCAAATTAACAGACAAGCAGTTAGGTTTTTGTTTACTTTTTACTTATTATTAGTAGGAGATTAGCTAACTCTAGCTAATAATAGTTCAAGGGATTATTATTAGAAGCTCTCTATGTGTCTACTAATCATTTTTCTTAATGTGCAAGTTGACATACAAATTTTTTTTTTAATTAGGTGTAGGGGAAGGGAAAGGGAAAATGGGGAGAGAGATTACAACGTGGGGAATCGAACATTCACCAATAAGGTGAAAGTTCAAGTAGTCAACCAATTAAGGTACTAAGATTCCCTAGTTAACATACAATTAGCACAACATTTGATGGATTTCTTAACATTTGTTAATCATTACTTATTTTACAATGCGCAATTAAATATACTTCTTCTGTTCACTATTAAATGTCAAATTTTGACATGACACATGTTATATGAAGAAGACAATGATTAATATGGTAAAATTATCATTTTACCCCTATTAATTTATAGGAGTATTCATAAAGTCATAATGTTAGACCCCGTAAATTTATCAAGTCGAAGTGAGTTCACGGTGGTTAACTATGGTCGGAGGGTACATTTAAATTGAGATTCGTAAGTCCTTAATTTGTTTTAAAATAGAAAGTCTGGGGACCAAATTGAGCAATAGGCAAACTTGGAGCCCTTATGGTGCAATTTTGGAAAATTCCATTTCTATATATATG
>JAPFFP010000001.1:28713598-28733422 GCA_026153255.1 Solanum medicagineum
TGTTGTTGTTTACTGAGAATATGACTCTAGATAGACGGTCTAACTATAGGTAGAGATAGATCGAAGAAATATTAGGAAAATATAATTATACATAATGTAGTTTACTAGGAATATGACTCCAGATAGACGGACGAATACAAAAATTAAGACGAGAGGCTAGTAAATACCCTAGTTGTCTAGCTTTTTCTCATCATTTCTCTTTATGTTATTAGATTTCACTTTGACTTTTCATCAAGATTAATCAAAATAATCTCTTTCTATTCTAACTTCATAATTTATTGTGTGTAATCTCTTGTTCAGAATTTATCGAAATAATTTTTCTAACTTGATAACATTGGTGTACATTGTATATCCTCTTAACCTAATTTATTGTGATTAATGTTTGAATACTTAATCTTACGTTGTTCATGTAGCGAAGACAAATTGGCAAATCTATCTAAAAACATAATTAGAGAGGAAAAAAAAAGGAGATGAATGAGGCAAAAAGACCAAAATACAACTAAGCATTACAAGGCTAAACTACTTTTAGACTAAAATACTAAATAAAGCTATAAACATTCAACAAAGAAGCAACAACCCACTAAAAGATTAAACCCCCCAACACTAACACCTGGCACTTTCTAAATTATACCCTAATTTCTTCATTTTTATACTTATATCTACATAATACTTGTACTTATACAAGTAGTATAAGCCCGTATACGCAAAAATCCTAGATATAGCAGGTAGGATTTTGTAATAAAATCACATTATAAAACATCCATTCGGATTTTCATCGCTAAACATTTCAAACGAATCCAACGGTTGGCGTGGATACGTATCCACGTCGGACGGTGGAGGTTCCCTGACAGGACCGGAATACGTATAGGCATATGAAGTTGGAGGTGCCGGAGCATAATACGACGCCGTATAGTTGGCCGTAGGTTGAGCCGTATTGTAGCTAACGACGTAAGCTGGTGGTGGGGCATAGAATTGTGGGCCCTGGTGCGGGTAATAATGATAAACTGGATGACGTGGAGCGCAATCATTGGTTGGAGAAAAGACTTGTGGTCCCACGTTATGATTTTCGAATTCTGGACCTGCCGGAGCAACAATTGATGGTGTGCCCTCCGTGTTGTTGTTACTCTTTTGCCCTTTCTTTTTATTCTTTTTACCAGTACTGCCACTTGCTTCGTCAACTGGGCCACCACCGCTTTTTTCGCCACTAGCAGAGGCATTATCACTATCAGTACCTTGTTTCTCCACCGCCACCGGAATTTGTGGTTTACCGGCGGAGTCGGTTACCGGCTTTTTCCCTTCAGATTTTGGCTCCTTCACTGTTTCATCGCTGTTCTGTTTTTCAGCCACCGCGGGTCCATCACCAGAGGCGGTGCCGGTTTCTTCCTCCGGTTTAGCTGAACCAGTGCTGGGTTTTTCACTCTTTTTGGATGGTACTTCATCACTGGCATCTTGAATTTTCACAGAAGGTTCTTTGGGTAGTGCGATTTTTCCAGCTGATTCGACATTCTTGTGGGTACTGATATCTGGTTGGCTAGACAATTCTGCTTCTTTGGTTTGTGGGTCAATTTGTTTCTCTTTGTTCTTAGTTTTAGCAGGTTTTTTCTCCTTGTGATCGGTTTGTTGTGGTACTAATTCGGCATGTTTACCGGATTTCTGTAGTTTCCTGAGTAAAGTTTCTGCTTCAACGTTACCAGTAACTGTTGCTTTCTGTTGCTTGAGATCAATATCTATAGCATACACTCCTACAAAAAATATTAACAAAACCGAGATTTAATAGGAAACTCACAAATTTCTAACAAAATATACAAATTTCAGAAGTTGCTTTATTTCCTTTACACAAATTAAGGGAAGCATGAATATGATACCCCTCTAGTTCATATTAATTGAATTGTTGAATATAACACACTTTAAGAAAATATTTAAACCCAAAAAATAAAGGCAAATTAATCTCCTAGAAAATGTGAAGTACATAAGAACCTCATTAAAGGATGATTAAATAAGAAAAAATAAATCCCAATTCACTTAAATATGGACTAGAGGGAATATGGTTGTGTTTACCAGGAACTTGTTGGAGAATTTTCTTGACTTTCCTTTTGCATCCCTCACAGTGAATGGAAACTCTCAATACCCAAGTCTGTAGATACAAAATACAGAAGAAAATGTTAGTGCAACCACCAAAAATAGAGGATTTAAGGGGAGAAGAATATTGGGAAGAAGTAAAGAAAACAAACCTTGCAGTTTTGGAGTTCAGGGGGATCTTCTGGTCTGTCTTGTGCTGCCATTGCTAAACTAATTAGCCAAGAAGAAGAAGGAATTGAATGATTTGTTTGGTAAAGAGAAAGTGTGAAGGAAGAGATTGGGATTTTTCTTTTAAAGAGAGAAAGGAAAAGGGAAAAGTGAGTGAAGCGCGAAAGCTATTGTGGGTGTTTACACACAGTGTAATTTATACTGTGAGTTTCGGCAACTTTTCGGTTTTTAACCAACGGATCAATTGAATCGAAATTTTGTTTTGCATTATTTCCTAAATCATTTTGTTTTCTTTTTATGCAAAATAGTCACAAAATAAGTTAAGTTGCTTTATTTTTCTTTTATGTCTTTTAAATAAATATCATTGTTAGTATTTTTAAAATTATGTTATGTTTATTTATATCCTAAAATATATTTTTTTCATTAAATTTTTACTATGTTGAATTTGAAAAAAAAAACATAATTATAGTTTAGGCTTAATTAGAGATTTTTGCAGTTATAGTTTGTTTAATTACGATCCGGAACTACATGTCAGAAGGAGGGAAGAGGCGAGCAATGAGGGAGAGGGGAGACGAGAAAGAGATACAATAGAATAGTATATTTGATAATTTGTATCACAAATATAATTGATTTGTTTGAAAAAATAACTATTAGAAGAAGGAAAGAGGCAAACAAGATTTGCAAAAAGGACGAGAGAGATACAATTAATTTATATATCAAATCAATAATTATATCACGCAATTACTTTGTAGAATTAGTAAATTGCATTGTATCCATATCTTACCCTGTGTTGTTATTATATTTAAATTGACAATTTTATCATTGATTATTACCATTTATATTTATATTATGGAGAGTGAGGAGAAAGCTGAACAAGAGTGTCAAGAGAGAGAAAGGAGAGCCGGAGGAAACAGAGAGAAGTTTGCTATATAATCCTAAAAACTATAAATTATAATTCCTTTTATAATTATGTATAATAAATATATCTCATATATTTATCTCGCTAAATAGTTTTCCTTCGATAAATCCTGTCGGAAGCCCAAACAATCACCAAAAAGAAAAAAGGGTCAAAGTAAAGGCCTTTTAATTAATCAAAATTAAATATACTTATGTTTAATTATCATCTATAGCAAAAGATAACAAAATGAAAGATGAGATAGAATTGAATGAATTTTAACAAAAATATATAACAACTCAATCAATTTGCTATATATGATTAAAAATTATGTTACTACAAGTGATAAATATTTTTTAAATATGAAACAGTTATGTAATTTTTCCCACAAAAAATGACCCTCGAAGATCCAAATTAATTCTTGGAGCTCAGAGATGTTTTGAAAAATACTTAAAATTTTAAGTTAATGTGAGATGTCATCTAAGCACAAGATTGGAAAAACATGGAGAGGTACCATCACTGCAATAGTACATATAAGTTTTAAAAAAAAGACTAAAAATTAAATTACTGAGAGTCCTTCACTCCTTCATGAAAAATCAAAAGAAAAACTTTGCTTTACTAGCCTTTTTTCTTTTCTTTTGCATCAACTTTTGTGTATAGACAAAAAAGTAGCTAGGAAAATACTATATTTATTTACATGCGTTTGTACGAATGGAAAAAAATAATCATTAACTGTATTTGGGTCAAGACTTTGATTTCTACGACGAAAAATATGTAATACTATGACAATAAAGAAGAAAACGTGTATATGTGGAATTTATTTGTAAAAAATTTCCTTAACAGTTGGAAGATTATGGTTTAATTAATCTTATCAGATACGTCTTTATCTCACCTCTCCGGAGTTAGAGCCTGAGTAAGTTTCCAATTAATCGTAGGTAGATGAGAAAATCAATTTCATTTTTTCATTTTGTGTTTATTGTTGAATTGGACGCTTAATCCCATCCCACCCCAATGACAGGGAAAGTCACACTTTAACTTTCTGCTTTTACTCAGGATCGATCATTCTGTCCACTGAACTCATCAATCAATTCAATGCTAAAAAGTTTATATCAATTTTCTTTGACAAAAAATTATGTTACTAATATATAATTAAATGTTTTTCATGTATGCCATAAACGTCGAATCTCTTTGAATTTCACCATAAATTTGCTTTTTTATATTTTAAAACTCTTTGATAAAAAAATTGGCTACGCCCATGTATGCCTCATGAACATGCAGTTTCACTAACATGGTTGCTATGTTTTTTTTTAATATAAAAAAAATATTAGTACTAGTATAAAAGTAGTAAAAACTTTATTTAGAGAAATAAAAAGGAGGCCATTTTGGATCGATACATTTTTTTAAGAAAATAATAAAGTATGCTTTGAAGTATACTGAATCAGTAAGTTTATCTTTTTTGTCAAAAGCAAACCCAATATTTCTTTCAAGTGGAATTTTTTTTCCCCTCGAAACACTTAAAAACTTTTTCCATTAGAGGATTGTCTATTTCCTAATTACTAAAATTGAACTATCATCATGAACGGGCGATGAATTTCTTGTCCACTGTTTCCTATTTTTTTCTCTTAAATTATTCTTTTCGTGAGAAGATGATACACTTCATTTATGATAAATATTTATTTGTATCTATATTTATATCAAACAATATAATTCAATTGTGATTAAAGTGAGAATGAACATAAGTAATTGTGGTTAAAAGATAATTGCGTCCATAAAAAGCATGAATCTTGCATTTATTAATGAAGAAAATTACCTTAAGACACATCTTATTTTATTATAATATTTAAATTTTTTTTATCATTTTCAAAAAATTTGAACCTTTCAAATAAATCACTTGTATTTTGTTGATATATCCTGATCTCACTCTCCTCTCGGATACATATCCGAATGTTTTATCCTCTCTCTGATACATCACTTCCCTGTCCAGATGTATGTTATATTCAAAAATCAATGATGTCTATAAAAGTTTATCAATTTTAAAAGATTTTTGTAATTAAAAAAAAAATAGAAAAATAATGTAATTATCTTTTTAATTTGTTAGGGTTTATGTAAATTGTACTTCATTGATTTAGCAAAGATATGGAATACATGTAATTAAGTTTTAACCGCCACCTAAATTAAACGGTTAAGCTCTTTTGCAATGATGCTTATGTACAACTAACACATGTCATGGGCCCTAATTTGTTGAGTACAATTAAGAAACTCAAACATAGAATTTATATAACGTATGTCAACAATTTTAATTACTTGGACAAGACCATTAACCATATGAAGTGCATCTTTAATTATTTGTAAATCTATTAGTTATTGTTCTAAAAACTATCATAGTTAATTGTAGACTCTATGAGCTAACAGACACATGAATTTTTTAATTGCTCATCATTAGTACAATTCTCCAATTGATAATTTCTTAAACCCATTCCTGATTCCTTTTCCTCAATCCTTGAACTAGTCAATAATCAAGTTTTAAATAAAATATATTTAGTGATGGAGCTAAAACTTTCAAGGAGAAATATCGAAATATAAACAATAAATTTACAAAGAAGTAAGAGTGTCAAATATGAAATATATAGACATTAAAAAATATTTTTATTTAACTATGCAATATAATTCTTCGATAAAGGGTTGTCCACCATTGAAAATATAATAATTGAAAAAAATAATTTTAGATAGAAGAAAATAACATGACAATATTAACATTTATAAGATTTTTTTTCTCATCTTTCACCTTAATGTACGATTATAATCGACATAAATAGTTTTAGGTAATAAGAAACAACATGACAATATCTGCATTTAACAAGATTTTTTCTCATCATTTACCTTAATACAACAACAACAACAACATACCCAGTTGTATCATTTACCTTAATGTATAATTATAATCGATATAAATAGTTTTAAATAAAAAAATAACATGACTATATCTGTATTTATAAAATATTTTATCACCTTTTACATTAATGTACGATTATATTCAATATAATGTTTAATTTTTTTGTCATACATGTTTTTACAGAATTTATTCTAAATATACTCTACAAAGCTTTTATTATGTCAAGTAGTAATTGTTCAAAGAAATACAATAAACCGCTGCCTTTTTTCTTACTTTTTTCATCTTTCTATGTATGTTCTTATTTTTTTTTTTCTTTTGGGATATTACTTTAGTCCCTTAAATGATGAATTTTGATTTTTTTTCTAATTGAGGATATTAAACTTTCATTTACTTGATATATGTTTCGTAGGAGGATAATTATTAATATTAGTCGACTAATGACGCGAATGATGTAGTTTGAGAGTTGTATACGCTACTAATTTCTTTACATGTGATTTTCATAAATTTAACGAATCATTAAAAGTTAAATCATTTAAAAATTGACTTTATTATATTAAATTTGTATTGCCACTTTATATTTCAGGGTAATAAAGTTTTAACAGTAATTTAAAAATCATATATTTGTTATATAAAAAACAAAAATTACAAATTAATATTAAACTTGTTTAGCCAAATATTAAGTGCAGATATCCTTTTTTCTTCTCTTTATCTTTTTCCTTTTTAGGAGTTCAAATTCGTATGAGATTTTGCAATCTTTATCCATGAATTAGAAACTTTAGTACTTTACTGATATAATTGTGACGGAACGATAATTATTTTTTATTTTTAATTATAATCTCCAGCTTGATGCTTCGCTTAGAATGAATTCGTTTTTGATAGAAAGTATTTTATCTTCAATATTCGATTTTTCAATTTGAACAATGAATGTAATTGAATTTTAATATAAATAAAAATATTAAACGCTTAATGTAAAATTGAAAAAAAAACTTTAAACGAGTATGTAACAGTACACAGGTACGATTTTTTTTCACAATAAGAAGTCCTTGAATAGTAAGTTGGAATCATTATGGGAAAGAAATTAAATTGACACTCTTTTTTTGGTTAGAATTTAAATCCCTCGAAAAAAGACAAATGCTTTGTGAAATAAAAGGGCATCAAAATTAAATCTATCCTTAAATTCTACAGCTACTACTCTTGCCAATTCCATTTCTATTATTATAGCGATAGCTGTGAACATTAATATTATTTATTTTCTGCTTTTATTGCATATTGAATGTTTTAGCTATTCGAATTTATTTCCAACTTTTAGAAAGCAGAATCCTAGATTTGTTGATATATTGTTTTTTTAACGTTTTCATAAAATAGTACTCCCCCCTCTTAAAAATAAAACATTATCTTCCGTTTGGCTTTTTTAATTTCAAATAGAATAATTTTTTTTAACAATATTTTTAATTTTAAATTTTCACATGGCATATTAAAGATCAGAAGATTAAATGTGATTTTAGTATATTTGATATAACTTTAATTTAGGATCATAAGATTAATTTTTTTTCCTCATACTTTATATCAAATCAAATTAGATCATTCTTAACAAAATGAAAAGAGTATTTTTTTTCTCATACTTTATATAGTATTGTATTGTTAGTCTAAATACAATATTTGTTTTGATTGTTACTTAAATAATTTTGTTTTAGATAATAATAAAAAAATCAATTTTATGTAAAGATAGGTTACAAATCGTATAGTTACCTTAATATTTTCCTCTCATTTCACTTCACTTTATTATTTAATAATTTTATTTTATCATTTATCCTATATATTCATAATAGTTCCATCCGTATTCTATAATAGAGAAAGATACAATTTATTTAAATATTATATTTATTAAAACTATAAAATATAAAATAATACAATACAATGTAAAAATTTATCCGACAAAGTATTAATCAAAGGCCCAATTGCTGCGTGTTTGGGTCAAACAACCTGTGAGAAACTAAAAAAAGAAAATACTATACCTTAATTACCATATGAAGTAGTATCTTCTTTTTCATTTATATCCACATTTTAGTCATTTATTGTATCATAATTTTTCAAATTTTCTATCTTTTAAAACATTTTCTCGGATATATTACACCCCCCCCCCCGAGACATCCCTTCTTTATGTATCCAAATATATTATCACCTTTTTAATACATCTCTCTCCTATGTATACAGATATTTGTTCATGTATTTAGAAGTCCAGTGATGTATTCAAAAATTCATAAATTTTAAGAGATTTTTGTTATTTAAAAAAGAATAAAAAAAATGTAATTAGCTGTTAACACTATGTGATTTAAATAAATTTTATATTTATTTATGCAAATTGAATTTGTTCAAAGATATTAAGAAACACAAATTAAGTTGTGATACCTCCTTGGCTTCTTTTTTTTCCTCTCCAAATCAGCAAATTTTTTTTTTTACCATCCGTATATATAATTTAAATTCATTTCTAATTGAATGCATAGACATAATTTTTTTTTTACTTCTGACCAATGACCTTATGGTTGCTTTAAATCGTTGCCAAATGTAAACTCCACATTGGCTCATAAAATAACACCCTTTGGGTATTGTTTTACTTGGAATCCTTGTAACAGGAGATGCTTTAATACATCAAATTGTTTTTATTGCACTTCATCCCCAAGAAAATGACTAATTGCATGTGTTCAATTCATTAGTAATTTGTTTTTTCTTGCATAAAAACAAAGTAATTTTACTTATTAAGATTGTAAGTATAATTTAACGGTAAGTAATTTTTCAATTCATCGATAATGTATTTTTCGAATATAAGATAATTTGCAACTTCTTAAAATATAATTAATTATCAAAAAGATCAGACAACGCTTTGATATATTGAGTTGATCTTCACGAAGATCACCTTTTGTATGAATAAAATAATATTTGATGTCTTGTTCACTTTTGGGATATCCAGATTCTTTAATTAATGGCTTTAATTTGAGACTAAACTATTGCTTAGCAATTAGGTTTAAAAAAAAAAGAAACACCTAACTGTTCAATTAGAAAGTAAAGCTTGTCTACTTCTAAATCCAAATTTTGCTAGTGAAGGTCCACTTGTAAAATTAGTGCTATTTGTGGATACATCTGAAATTTTATATACAACAAGATATGAAGAAGACAGTATAAGAGGATGTGACCAAGAATTAGGATATACTTAAAAATTCTAATTAAAAGATCCACGAATATCACCTTCTTTTTCAGAACCTAATCATGATTAAATACTTTATAAAATGTTGAGAAAATGACAAAAATAGTCCTTTAATGTTCGATGCAGGGTTAAAATAATCCCCCCCAAAAATTTCTTAAGCAGTTTTAGTCCTCTGAGTTTGTCAGCTCTCAAATGTTTAAACCTTGTCTAAATCAATTTGACGGAAACCGTTAAAAAAAGGTATTTAGTGGGAATTCTTTTTTTTTTTAATAAAAAGTTTGGGGAATTCAAATTTGGACGTACAATCTATGCTATTTTTGATCTATTTCTGCTGCAGTTTTTAAATTTCATTTTTTGCTATTTTTGTAAGGAAATTTTCATAAATAGTCTAAGCTTGACATTTAATATGATCAAATAGCTAGATCTTATGTAATTACACAACATAACCTCGACTATGTGACCTGGAGGGGAGGAGAGAGGCGAGGTAGATCGAGAGAGGGAGGAGAGAAGTGAATTGTATGTATATATTTGTCAAATTGACGTGAAAATTTGTCAAATAATTATATATGTAGAACTAATATATATACGTATTTTGTATATCTGACAAACGAGATTGGGAGGAGAGAGGCGAGCAATATCGAGAGAGGAAGGAGAGAGGCGAGCGAGAGACCGTAGAGACTGGAGAGAGACGACTTGTATATGTATATCTATCAAAATAATTGTATATATCCAGCTGGTATACATATGTAATTGTATATTTGACAAGAAATTAAGAGAAAGAGAAAGAGGAGAGAGGCGAAAGAAAGGAAGTGAGGAGAGAGAAAATAACAACAAAATCGTGACCGTAGCTATAAATTGTAATTTTTTCAGATTATAACGATATAAAGTGAAAATATATCATATCTTTGCCTAGTTAAGTAATTTTTCCATTTTTGTATTATTGTGTCTAGTAAATGCTCACTTTTGGCAAATTTTTAAGTTGCAAAACTGGCCATGATATACAATAAATATATACAATATGATTCTCCCTTCTCTTTAAATAAATAAGTTATTTTATGCAAACTAATTAGCTTTTTGGATTCAATAATTCCTTTTCGTTTGTAATATGTTGTCCCTTTCCAACTTTTCCTCTTTTTTCAAAAAATCATAAAAGACATGCAAGAAATCCATGTAATGTTTGCTAAATTGACACCTATTTATTTTTGCATATTAGAATCCAAATGAAAGAGAGAAAACCTCAGAGATAAGGTTAGCCTAATTTTTTTAGTGGAAGCTATTAAAGCAATTCCAGATAGATTTGAGTTCTTAGTAATCAACTTTACAGGTTAGAGCTTTATATAGCTGACTATGTATTTTGCTTTCCAACATCATTCCATATTAATTGGACTCAAGCTCAGCATGCATCTCGAAAGTTTAAAAAAGACTCATAAGGGGAAAAAATCGCATATAATTATATTATAAATAATAATAAGTAAATACCTATGGAACTTTTTACATAATAAAATAAGTTTGTTCCTTAAAAATTTTCTTTATGAAATTCAAACTTTGTGCCTGTCTTGTGTGAGAAGTCTTGGGATAAATGTCTTAGTTCTCCAACTAGACCTTGTGGACCACAATAAAACACACCTGTTACATAAATAAATTAAAAAATATTGTTAGAGATGGAGCAAAACATTAATAATCAGAACTACTACAACATGGATAATATAGCCGTGAAATCCCACAAGTCAGGTTTGACAAGGGAAAAATGTATGCAGATTTTACCACTATTTCGTAGAGATAGAGAGGCTGTTACCGAAAGACCCACATTTCAACAATATTAATAGTCAGAACTATTTATCATAAAAAATATGTTAGAAAGCTAACCAATTCTTTGATCAGGATGATTAATTGTAACATGTTTGAAAACTTGGCGCCAATTTGGTCTAGCAAAATGTGTCTTGACCCTAGTCCCAGAGACAATGTCGACGCCACTCTTAGCTTGCTGGATTGATTGAAGCATAGTGATCAGTGCAGACCGGGCATCGCCTTCTTCATAAACGCTGGTGCAGTAGTTGTGGAGCTCAATTAGGCCTTCTTGATCATTCTCAGAGACCTCATCCATCACGCCCTTAAACCACTCAAATGAGCCCTGCTCCCGAGTTACCCAATAGAAGTAAGCTCGTTTAGTAGCAAAAGGACTTTTTTTACCACCCTTAGTGTCACTCTCGACTAGGCCATCTTCAATGTCCTTTTGTTGCTTGATGTTGTTGAGCACATCTTTTACTATGCTTATCAAAGGGGTTGCCCCAATGCCAAGGCCTACTAAGAGGACTACGTCGTATTTCTTGTAATCCTGTGCTGGTGCTCCATAAGGGCCATCAATCAAGAGCTTTGGCAATCTGTTATACATTGATATGAATCAAAATCTGTACATAATACAGGGAAAAATAAATTAACAATTTGAAATTTCCAAACACTACCCCCTTACCTAGGCTTATTGTCGGCCTTCGCTATGTCTGCTCTTAAAAGGCCACTTTGATCACCAGTTGGAGGCTCACAGACCTAAAAAATGATCAGTACATTAGTTTTCCAAAATTTCTTCCAAATGTTTAAGTGTTTCTGTGTTACTACTGATTTTATGAATTCAATTATACCTTAGAGAAGAGAGATTTAAGCTGAGACGTCCAATCGCCCAATGTTCGAATGTGCATACTTAGGTAATCATCTCCTGGAGCTGAGGAGATAGTAAAAGGATGCCTACATTACAAAATATATACGATTTTCAGAACTTAATAATTTGTATACAGCTTATTCGATGAAGAGGTTAGTTTATTTTAACTTACCATTGAAATGAAGAAACATCGGAACAGTTCACAAAAATGTACTGTCCACTTGTGTACTTAAACCCCTGAGGCTTAGACATGTGAACAGCCATTACATTTCCAGGGTAAACAGCTACCTGAAAAGTGAAAACTCGAATTTCAGATAATCTAACTAATAACTTTTAATGCTTGCAATAGTCTAAGCTCGGAATGTACCTTCAAGATCCTCACTGACTTGTACCCTGACCTAAATGCACGAAGTAGACGTTCACAAGCATATAGTATCATAGGCACCGCAATATACATCCATGTCTGATCAATGTTTCGGAAAAGAAAGGGAAGATATTAGATCCATTTTATGACAAGGCAGGGCATGATCAGTATTTGATATTGTTTCGTTTGTTAAGAACTTACTGTCTTCTTGTACCATTTCTTGGAGAGGTAGAGGAAGTATCCATGAATGATGAAGAGGACATAGACTATGACAAATAAGTGATGGGAGTACCAAAAAGCATTGAATCCAGTGAGTTTCTTTATTGTTGATGGAAGATTAAGTCGGTTCCTACGAAACCATGGTTGGGCTAGTACATAGGCTATGATCATCAGGACAACCATCACAACACCGGTCCATCCTTCCGTGCCTTTCACAAACCACCAGTAGTTATTTGGCCTTTCATCTCCGAAAAATGGCTTCATTGGCTCGTATTCCTCAACCGTGGCATGTAACAAACGGGGAAAATCACATGTTAAGTGTGAAATTGCATGTAGGCCTACACCAACTGCTATTCCAAATGCAATTACCTAAACAAAATTGCAACAAAGAGCACGAAAATCAGTCATTTCAGTTCAAAGATTTCGTGTTTCTGTTGAATTTTTTTCGAGGCTATATACCTTGTGGAAATTGATGTTATCATCAAAGGGAATTATTTTCCCAAGCTTAGTCCTACTTCTTAGCCAAGTTATGGTGTTTCTGCATACAGGCAAAAGAACTAGAGCCATGTTAAGTTTCGTTGTTTCAGCACCCCCTTTTGCTACAGAGACACAGTAGCCCATAACATCAAAGACAGCACGACGCTTATATTGAATAAATTTCCATGTAAAGAGTCCTGCACAGATTGATAACCACAAAGCCATCACCAGAATCCTCTTCCAATTGTCCTCAATGAAGTAGTCCAGCCTTCTTTTGTATCGTTTAAAGGGATTTCTCTCTTTCGTTGGCTTAAGCTTCTGACTGAGCATCTGACTGAGAACTCTGCTGTCTGTCAAAAGATTTGTCGAGGGACCCTGAAGAAGCAATGTCTCCAAGTTGTAGAGCTGCATCACATACAACCACTTGTTAGCTCATGTCCTGATTTAAGAAAATATTTTCCGTGAACCATTTTATACTGTCAGTATATATAACTTAAACTCTTCATATGTTTTTGAGGATTCGTAACGAACCTCAATGTATCCGACATTGCCTGGATCTAATTCTTCCATGATGAGAGCTGCATATTCATCTGAATTGTCTTGGATTTTTGACAGCTTATTTGCAGCAGCACTAAGACTGATGATCTATAAACATTTGCACAAAGCACGCGTTATGAATTCTTCAAATTTGTATAATTACATGAGTTACTTCAATAATCATCTTGGTATCTCACCTCTTTCACCTCTTCTTCGGTAATTCTTCCATCTGCATCTTTGTCCACCCTATTGTTTTATCATTCCAATGTTAGCATTTGTTATGTTATATCATATTTGTGAAATTCTACCAGTAAAGAGTTATATAAAGCCTTACATGTCGAAGAAAGTTTGCAGCCGGGCATCAAAGCTAGTATCAGTTATTTGTTCCCAGAATTCGCGCAGTTCAGCCTTGGTGATTGATGGAGATGTTATGCATCTCTTCCTAGCTAGAGCATCAAATAATTCCTCAGCAAACTCTTTTGATTCCTTCATACCTAAATACAATGACAAAATGTTCTTCAGCATTACATTGGATGGGCGTGACCCTAATACCATGTTAAACGAAAACTGGGCCTAACTTGACAATAAAAGATACCTCAAAGAGTGGATGATTGTCCAAACCATATAAGGAGTCTAGGAATCTCATCCCTCACAAATTCAGTATATTTCTCTATGAAATTTCTTACTATGTGATCATAAAATTATTATTATAAGCAAACTTAGTTAGTGATAAATTCAAAAGATTAAGTGAAAAGAGTCAATCAAATAACAATCTTATAGTCATTATGAAGCACAATGATTTGTAATAAACAAACCTATGCATTGGCCAAACAATGATTTGTTTAGCATCCCATCAACAGCAAGTTCATCGAATCGCGCTTCAACCTCAGACCAGCCTTCAGTTCCCACATTCTTGTTCATGAACTGAAGTCCACGTAGAGCACGAGCAGCACCAGACTTACTCCTATCAATTTTCTTGGAAGAAGTCATCCTTTTCAATTCCTTCGAAACATGCCTCAGATGAAACGAAAGCTGTGAGCCTAGCGTGTTATTAACAGGCCTCTTTTCGAGCCTGCTAGCTAACAATGCAGCTTCTTGATCAGCACCTTTAATGTTTTGAACCAAAACAGAATCATCGCGAACATCAAGAGTGATCTCCACGTACGATTCATCATCATTGAACCTTGCACTTCTCTTCCCACTAACTAATGGACCGCTGAAACTTACTTTCACACTATCTGAATCCCTTGTGTTTTCGATCTCCATTTGAACTTCCCGCACTTTTTCTTTTTTTTTCAAATTGGAAATAGTCTTAAATTGCACTTATCAATAACCGACCTATGCAACAGTTCATTTGATACTTGAAATACGTCGTCTTTTGTTGATTCAACAACAAAACATTAACAAACAGAAACTGTATGTTTTTTTTTTTCTGAGAAAGATTGACAAATAATAGTATTGAGTTGAGAAATTTAACAAGAAGGGTGATGTATATATAAGAAGAAAGAAATGAGAAGGGAAAAATCATATAGGAAGGAAATCAGGGGGCGGATTTGTATAGTTTTTGATTCTTTAGCTGTTGAGAATTTCTCATTTCTCTCCATATAACCAACTTATGTAAGTGGTTAAACACTCGATATATTTATTTGTTTTTCTATTTGAAAGTGGATGTAATTTTAAGGTCAAAGTTGAACGTGATATTCCTATTAATCAAGAACATAATAATACATAATTAAATAAAATCGATCTAATCTTGGAAGGTGAAATGATTAACAAAGATGAAAGTTTGTAATTTTAACTTATACCGTCTCACTTAATACTTCTTTGAGATAATATATAGAAACATCTCTATATAATAATTATTCTCTATAATAATACACGGTGAAAAAAATATTTAGATAAACATTCTATTACGGAATTGGGAATTGACGTATCACAGTCATAATCACTCTGATCATATCTTCTCTTTTATCTTTATTTTCCTTTTGACCTATCTTATTGGGGTTTTGCAAATTCTATTTAAGGTCGTTTGGTGTGAGCGATAAAAATAGTCATAACATAAATAAATGGTGAAAGGAATAAAATTTTGATATCATGTTTGGTTGTCAAGTTTGGAATAACTTATCCCACTATTTATAGATAGTGATAAAATAAGTTAATCCATATACACAGTGGGATAACTTATCACAAAATAATTAATCCTGGAATAAGTTGTCCCCAGCCAAAACTGATATACATTTTAGAGCTTTTTTTTTCCCTTGAAATAATCAACAAGCTTATTTGGTCCCACTCATTTCTTCCTTCCATTTGGATGGTAGAAAATGAAAGACAAATGAACTTCTCCAAGTTTCCATATACATGGAAAAAGTCATTAAAAATGGTGCAAAAATGATCATCTAACGTCTATGACTAATCCTATTGGGTACGAGTTCAATGACGCCTTTGACAGCTAATATGCGGTGCGTTAGTAAAGACGAATTCAATATTTAAATTTTATAGAATCAACTTTTAAAGTTTAATTTTAGTGTCGAACCTATGATATTTTGAAGTTTATAGTTCATATCTATATCTTCTATCACTCTAATGAATTTTTACACGTAAATTTATAATTCGTGTCAAAAGTACTAGGTTCATAATTTAATTGAAAAGGTTGAATTATGGGATGATGGCACTGTAAACTGTCATGGCAGTTTGCGGGTAGTTTACCTAAAGAATCTAAGTGATGGTGCCATGAGATCAGTAAGATTTTTAACAGTTCATTCAAATTGCATTTTCATCTATTACAGCTCATTCATATATGGCTGACTTTGGTTGACTCTTTCACAATACAGCCCACAGTTTTAACTTGCCACTTCTATTCGATTTTTCCCCGGGGCGGCTTAAGTACATTAGTGATCTAATGCTGCCTTAAATTTTTAAAAATAAATTAATATATTTTTTTACGAAGTTTATTCTTCTATCTCTTTCAGACGCAGAATAGTTTAAAAAAAATTATAATTGATTTCATTTAGTAATTTTTTCAATTGATCATAATAATTCTTCTTTTTGTATGAAATAAATAATTTTTACTGTAAATAATATTTATTTAGTATTTTTTTCTAAAAAGATCTGTAACCTATTATTATTAAAATAAAAATTGAAGCCCCTACGTTTACCTTTTCCCTAACAATGTCGAACTACCACCCCTGCTACTAATAACCAATTGCATTGCTTCTATTATGAATGTCAAATATTCATGGTTTGTTGAGGCTTACCAAATCTCTCAAATAATCCTAGGTTTACGGCTTAATCATTCTAGTATAAAATCCAATTGAAGTCTTATCCCATTTACAGCAAGTATTGATAATATTGCATTATTGCTACTCTGCGTTTGACTTTTCGCAAAAGATTCCAAATTATCTGATAAAAGAAGAAATTACTTAGTGGATTTTTTTTATAAATAATTATTAATTTTAGCAATATTTTTTATTTATTATCATTTATAATAATATATAGTAATACGATGATATATTTGCATTTCTAGGAAAAATAAATTATGTATGCAATATAAGTATATTATAAGTGTTTTAAAATATATTGTGTTGGTTTGGTAAGAAATTGACATAATCTATTATAAATGTAATTAAACTGTGTGATAAATTGTCATCCATCAATGAAGATAATATTAGATATGTATTATAAATAATTTTTTGTAATATAAATTAAAACTGCATTATAAATGTATTATAAGCGTTCAGCCAAAATAAATTGTTGTGGCTATAAATGATAAGTATTTTCTTAATCTAATATATTTATGTAAGTTTTTCAAACATAAATTTATTAGTGCGTTAATGATCCATTTAATTTTAAAGTCAGCCATTTTATTTTTTTTTATTTCATTTTATTTTATAAGGTGGATTGATGTGTAGCACAAAATTATTTATGAGATATATTATTAAAATGAATTTTTGATTATTTGATATGTAATATATATGGACACCCTAAATTGAATGGACTCACTCATTTGAAACCCTAATTTTGACCAACCAATTCTCTAGGATGATAAGTACAACCAAATTTGGTTCTATAATTCTATTTAAAAATCATTGAGGACAATGAAATTTTTTGGATAAGGTAGAATGTCATTATTGTTTCAAATTATTTTTTAGGCTAGAGTTGGTTAAACCCTAAACTTTTGAATTTAAATAGATTTAATTATCAACAAATGAATTCATCATAAGACAAATAGTTACACTCTCCTTTCTCCTCACTTTTATTTTTTATTTTATACGAAAATGTTGGATGGGCTGATAACTTTTTGAATTGATATTCAAAGTTTAATCATCATCCCAAGTATAATTAAAAATATCAATTTTTAATGCGAAATTAAACTTTGAAGAAATTAAAGTAATTGTGGGAAAATTGTACTCCTCCATCTGAAATAATCTGTTGTGGTTCTTTATTACACACCCCTTAAAAATATCACTCCAATTAGGAAAAGCCTTTAACTATTTACTCTTCATTCATATTTAAATTATTGCATAATTTCATAATTAATGTATTTGTAGTCGAGAGTAATTACTACCAGGAATAAAATCAATTTAAAAAATATGATTATCTTGAATTTTTAATTACTAAATAAATTAAAATATTTCTTTTTAAAATCAGACAAATAATATGAAACAGAAAGTCACGACATTTGAACTTTCTTATCAATTCAAGTTTTCCATTTTTTTTAAAATTTCTTGGAATTTTAAACTATCATAGTCAAAATTTCATACAACAAAATACCCCGTGAAAATCCCAAAAATGAGATTCAAGAGGATAAAATATACGCAAATCTAGTCATTGTCACACAGTCAAAATTCCATGATTATTTAAAATGAAATTTTGAACTATAAAAAATTTGAATCAAGAGTTAGTTGTCTTTGTTTTGGTTGGAGGTTGAAGGGATGTTCAAATAATCAAGCAATAGGCGGTCAATGGCTTAAATTTTAAAGTGCACTCCATTAACTGAGACATCATTAACAATTACTAATAATTAGTACTCCATTAGAAAAATGAACAAAGGGAAAACAATATCCAAATGGATTAGTCTTCGATTGAAGCTAAAACAAGACGGACCAATTAGAATATTAATTTTCACGTGATATATTTAAAATTATAATATTAAATAACATTTTGATACATTCTACGTATCTTAGACTCACGGCCATAAGATTCAAAAATTATTTTTACTTTCTTAAATTTCATGAATCATGTCAAATCTAAATTAAATAAACAAATTGAACGAAAAAAGTGAAAATTACACGTTCATGATTTGATAATGATAGTGGAGATCATTACGTACTGCTCTTTTCGTTTCATTTTAGTTGTCATGTTGCATTTTTCGAAAATCAATCTGACTAATTTTTAAGTTATATTAGATTAAATCAATTTGATATTTTAAATAAAAATTTAGATATTCCAACACTATGAAAATTATTATTGATTGCAACTTTCTAAATATCAATATGATAAAAAATATATTTTAAAACGTTAATTAAAATTTACATAAGTTAATTCTAAAAATAAAAATTATAACAACTAAAATAAAACGAAAAAAAGCAACAAATACATATAAAAGAGAGAGGGAGAATTATAGAGGAGCAAGTAATTGGGAGTTGGTAAGAGGTAAGGCTATAAGCAGCCATTGAGTTAAGAGCCTCCTGTTTTTAAAGCAAAACCACTTAACCACAGCAGGCAGTGGCAGACCAATTCATGATGCCATGACTTAAAAGACCATCAAATATCAATATGACTACGCGGACAAAAATTTACAAATGGTACTACGCCTACCTACTATGATTTATTATATCAATTAAAATCAATTCATTACAAAACCTACTACCTATAACCACCAAAAAGTTAAAAGCTGAAAATTTAACCAACATCCAAAGGAACGAGGTCCGTATTAGGATACAAAGTTAATAAAGTAGTAGGGATAAAATATTGTTTGGCCTTGCGATGATAGAAGATTAGTAGATTTGTTATAGTATTAGTTCCGTCATTATAAATTTTATTGTTAGTAGTCATTAATTATTTTAGCTACTTTTAGTCGCTACTTATTATTTTTTTCTTTGGAACTGATATATTTGAATTAAAAATCTTTCAAAAAGAATCTCTTTATCTTCGTGAGATAGTGCAAACATAAGCAATACTCCCCATTCTTTAGACAGACGATAGCGGTTCTCTTCTAATGCTTTACTTATAAGAAGAAATTTTAGGAATACTAGAGCATAGCTCTATCGGAACTTACCTCAGCGATTTCCTATCAGCTTCGAGCTATTATGCCCACTAATGCGGAATAGGCAACTAA
>JAPFFP010000001.1:28738540-28788404 GCA_026153255.1 Solanum medicagineum
AGGGGGGGAGGGGGGTGTTTTGGGGGGGGGGGGGGGGGGGGGGGGGGGGGGGGGGGGTTGGGGGGGATTTCTTGGGATGATTTCGTCACCATCATCATAAAATAGAAGTGTGAGTTGCATTGTATGTATGATGTATTTAGGTGATGATCATAAAATGCATATGTAAGTTTATCTTATATTCTCATGATTCCAGTTAAATAGATATTATACTTGAACAAATATATTTATTATTATGTCACTAATATAATGTATTCCATTATGTTCTGAGACTGCTATCGCTATATACTATAGGAAATTCTCTCATTTAAATCCGTTTATAAATTAAATTCAAATATTTCAAAATTAAAATATAATAATCAGTACAATATTTCTTTTGTCTCAGTTGCTGTTACACTCTGCTTTTTAATCAGACCCAAGAAAAAGGTTACTGTGGCATTTTATGTCTTTTTTTTTTATTTCGTCTCAGAAGAATATCATGTTATTATAATTAGAAACATTTTAAACTTTAAAAATTATCTTTTTATCCCTAATGAAATGATTTGCAACTATACAAATATCTAAAAATTATTTTAGATCATAGATTTTAAAAAAAATTCCTCGAATATCGTGTCAAATCAAATCATATTGCATAAAATCAAATAGATGAAGTGCTTTTTTATTTGACAAATATAATAACATTATTGTTATGTTATTCTTATTAGGTCTCATTTATTTAAAAAGTAAATACTAGAATGACCTTAACAAGGATAATATGATAAAAAAAATATCACCAAAAATTTCGTATTTAATCAAATTTGAATAAGTGGTGACCGACGAATTCGGAAGGAAATAGGATAAAGGAAAAGATGGATGGTAAAGTGAATAGGATTTTGTAGTGCAGTTAGGACACGTATGCATGTGTATGGGTCGGGTTTCTGCGTAAATTTTGACGGCTAAACCGTCGCGTCGGTGCATAAGGGCCCCCATACCCACCCCAATAGAATGGGCTACCCAATTAGGCAAATTGGGCAAGGAAGAGACATATTCAAAGACCCCTTTTTTTTTGGACCACTTCAAGCCAGATTTCCTTATTTATGTTAACGAAAAAATTATATATACCAGAATCTAATAATGGAACTATCTATTTTAATTCTAAACTAATAATGCAGACAGCGATCAATAACTGAGCAATCAACTTTAGGGTCGCTCAATTATATGGACTACGATGTCTAAGACTCCACGATTGACTTGGTTAATTGCATGTATTTGATGGGCAATATAGTATACTCATCCATCTGTCCGTGTGACAATTTGATCAGCTTATAAATTTTAATTAAAATTGATTGAATTAATCTTTAAAAATATAATAATATGATTAATGATTATTATCGCAAGAAAGCGCATATACAGTTTAGTATAAACAGAGCTAATCACAAGAAAAACTTATATGAATATGTGAGTTTGAAATATATAGGTTTTCTTTACAATTTCTCTTTTAGTCACAAATTAATGTTAATTCATACTTTCAGGCAGTGTCAAATTTACACCCTAAGTGTATGGTTGTTGCCGTTTATATTATGTTGTATTGTTAGTTTAAATATAATGTTTGCGTTGATTGTTACTTAAATTTCTTTGTATCATATGGTTTAAATTAATCGTTAGATAACGATGAAAAGATTCATTTTATGTAACAATCTATTTGGTTTGATCTTGTCGTTAACTTAAGATTTTTTTCTCATTTTATCTTTACTTATTATTTAATAATTATATTTCATCTTTTAATAGTAGTTCTACTTAATACCGCACTTTTCTTATAAGTTAAACATGAATTTGTGACATTATGCAACGACAAAGAACGATATCTATCCAAATATTATATTCACTATCGTACATATATATAATATAATACAATATGATATATTATGATACAATATTAACAACCATCCAAACAAAGCATTTAGAAAAGCATTTACGTGTATTAAGCATTAAAAGTCATTATTCAGCATTCCTTAAATTAATTTCAAGACAAATTAAAGTAATTATTAGATCTTCACAACCAGGATTAGTTATTTAATTCTGATTATGCCAGAGACATATATCTCACAGAATGCATAATAGAGAATCAATGATTCATTATGAAGGCATAATATCATAGAAAAGCTCTCATTATCAATTGATTTCCTTTTTTTTTTTCTTTTTGATTTATTATTTCTTTAATTTTCCTCTTATCTGGGATATAGTGGAAACATTCCTAACCCAATGTCAAAAATAAAATAACCCCAAAAATACATTATTTTTTTTTTGGAATAAATACTTTTTTTTTCTTATATAAAAAAAAAGTAACATGAATTAGTAGAGACAATATAACATGATGGCTGGACCAAAGGGCTGGTCAAGTATCATATCATATACCATATGGGCAACAGATTATTATAGCTGTAGCTGATATCAAAACATTTAATTTTATTGGATATATAGTTTATGCTACTGTCATCACCAGGAATTATATTTAAATATGTAGTGCACCTCTGTCACCAATTTCATCAGTAATATAAACCTCCTAACTTTGATATAGGTATTTCATTTTATTTTAAAGAAAGGGAGAAAAAAGCATATATAACGAAGAATACACAAGGACCTTAACATTTTGATTTTGTGATTTTTTTGGTTGAATATTTATATGTTATCTAGGAAAAATTACTAATTTTGGGGATGGGGTGTCAAGGTGGTAGCGAGTGCTATGGTCAAGATGAATTTTTTTTTTACCTTAATAGTCGTTCTATTAAGAAAGTCATTTTACTAATTTAAAAAAAAAATAATTTCTTAGAAATTCTTTTTACTTTTTATATTAAGATTATATCAAAGTATACTGATAAGTTAATAGGATAAAATTAGCACGTCTTTGAAATTTTAAAAAGGTCAATAAAATAATGAGTTGCTTTATTTTTAAAAACATAAAACAAAAATTAAAAATATTGAAAAACATTTTGTCTATATCAAACATATCATATGCTAAAACATCAAAATATTTTTTATTTCTTTTTGGTTCAACTGGGTAACACCAACGCATTTTTTGTTTTATTCATCTTATTTTAAAACCACATATCATTCTGTCCGATGAATATGAGATGTTTGATTATGTCATTGAAAGATACTATGCCTAATTTTGCCGTTATTATAAGATTTAACATTATAAGCTCAAAAGCTTAGAAATATCTTATCGACTCATATATACAAATTGAAGTTAAACATATGTCAAATAATTTTTCATCCGTAAAAGTTCATCAGTAGGAAGATAATTTTAAAAAAAAAACTATACAAAATAAATTTAATTGTGAAATTACTTGCTTAAATATAGTAGGAAGATAATAGCTAGGGTGCATGGAGCATGTTATCTAATATAATATGATATCTTTTGAATAATTTAAGAATCAATAAGTATAGAGTTATCAGAAAGCTTTTAGGCGCTATTGACTTTAATTGAAGAGGCAAAAAGAGTAGATCAAACTTTTTATGTATAGAAGAAATTAGGAGGGCATAGATATATATATATCTTTATAGATGAATTTAAAAATTTTTAAATAATGATACATTTTAAGTGGCTCAATTCTTCTATATAAATAATTCAACATTTAACATGGTGGCATTATTCAGCATTTTTGGAGCATAAGGTAAAAACAGAAAACTTGCAAATTGAAATATCTCTAAACTAATTTTATGTGCTGGAGGATTGATAGCATATCAGATATTATTTGAATGTGATTACAATGAGCCCCACACAAAATAAAAATGATTAAAAGACTCTGAAATTGAAATCCTAGTGAAGACAAATTTTGACACATCTTTCATGGTCATATTTTACTAAATAAAAATCTCAAACCAATATTCTGTTTCATGGTCATATTTTTTCCATAGTTTTTGAATATTGTAATTTAATTTAATTTTGAAAGTTAGTCAAATTGATTCTCAAAAAATGCAGAATGATAACTAAAAATAAACTTACAAGGATAAATATATAAACATGCATACCCATTTTATGTATAATTTCTGAAAAAACATGTAAAAAGAAAATTGAACAAGTAATATTGTATGGAGGAGTATTAAATAAGCTACGTAGGAAAGTTGTAGGACTAATGGCCCTAGTTGTTGATCTCCATCATTAACTACGTACAATTTACATATAGTAATAAGCATTAATGTGCCTACATGGTAGAAAGGTGTAATTAATTGGAACCTTAGCAAACCTCTTACATTTACCATTAATCTTATGGTTGAATATCTTTATGAATGAGTATCAATAATAGAAAAAAAAATAGCATGTTCATTAATTAATATACATGTCTTCTACACTTGTATACCTAGCAACAACATAATTTCTATGTCCCATTTGTTATTATATTAAGCACATGACTTGTAGGGGAATGAAGTTTGGACACTCTTTATTTAATGGAAAAGCTCATCACACTGCACCAAGTCTCATGCTATATATTATAAATTAAATAAATAAGAAATTAAAGCATTTGATATCACAGTTATGTTCAGAACTACCAGACCAATCATTAGTGGATATACATTTTATTCGGTACTTAATAATTTTTATTCAAATTTTATATTTATATTGAAAACTTACTTAATATAAACAAATATATCATTTATCAAAAATTCATTGAACTAAATTTTGTAAAATCCAAAACTCTTCGCAATACAGCACCCCTCTTATGACCAAATCAAATGCATAAGAGGAATCACTAAAGGATGTGGTGTTGTGGATGGAGTTGTTCCTCCCTTAATTAGAGGTCTCGAATTTGAACCCTGGATATAGAAAAATCCTTGGTAGGGACAACACGAATTTGGAATAGTCGAGCTTCAATATGGACACCGTCACACCGATCATCAAGTGAGAAAAAAAATACATAAAAGTACAATTCCAGTGGGGTCTTTCTGAAGAATTTTAGTAGCTCAGTTGGTTGACTATATGAACTTTCACCTTATTGTTGAGGATTTGATTCCCCACGTTATAATCTCCCTCCCCATTTCCCCTCCCACTGCCCCCAATTTGAAAAAAAAAATTAAAAGTGGGGTCTTTCTCAAGAGAAAATTATAAATGCATCGTGCAAGTGGTTAGTTTAAAAAAAAATTACAAGTTGATTTAATACGAAATATAAAAGAAGTCTTGTCAACTTATTTTCAACCAGAACATGCAAGCTGGGGAATAATGTCTTTTTCAATCCTTAAGATTATTTCTGGAAATAACCAATCTTTATCCATTGTGTCCAATTCAGATGAAAAAAACAAAAAACAAAAGCAGTACAACTATATCCAGCAGATTTTAAATGTCTTTTACTATAGCTATTTACTAACATTTTGTGTTAATTAGATGAATTATTTCCCATAAATGGAGCTTTCTATATAGATCAATCTAACACACACGAGCCTTGGTGTTTGACAGACTGAGGCGTGCTGGCTCACGATTTTGATGGGCCTTTGAATAAGTTCATTTTAGGATAAATTACGTAATTAAGCAAACATATGATATGTATTTACGTTAACATGAAAAAATTACAATTTATACATAGAGTTAGAATTTTGTTGATAATTCTCTCCCCTCTCTTCCTCTCTCTTGTTTCTTTTATCTCTCTATCTATGATCTCTTACCAGATATACAAATACGTATGTGTATCAATTGCATATATATAATTATTTGACAAATATAGATATTTAATTTGACAGATTTACAATTCACTTCTCTCCACTCTCCGCCCTTTCTCGCTCGACTCTCTCTATATTGCTCTCCTCTCTCCTCTCTCTCCTAATCTCGCTTGCCAAATATTCAAATAAATATGTATATCAGAAACACATATACAATTCTTTTTACAGATATAAACATAAAATACATATACAGTTCATCTCTCTCCACGTCTACCCTCTCTTGCTCACCTCTCTCCTCCCTCTCTCGATCTCGCTCACCTCTCTCCTATAATATGTAGCTACAAATCGTAATTTTAGTAAATTATAGCTATTTTTTTGCTTTATTATATTTCAAGTGCTTGCTCTTTTTAAAAATCCTCTTAATTTAACACATATTACGTATTGTTGAGAGTTAATTATTTACTATCCCTCTAATTGTTAACTATTCTACTATTTTTCAAATTATAAAAGATCCTTAAAATTTAAGAATTTTGGATACATCACTCGGCGTTATTGCATTTCTATTTTTGATACATCACTCAACATTTTAAATTGCATCTCAATTTTGACTACATCATTCAACGTCTTGATACATCACATCTCAATTTTAAATACATTACGCAACATCTCAATACATTACCTTTGTTGATATAAGACACACCAACCTCAATACATCGCTCAACATCTCGATACATTATTTTTGTTGATACAAACTTGTCCTTATCTATTGCATCCTGATATAGTGTAAAAATAATGTATCTGAAAATAGGAGAGAGTAGGAAATTTTTATAATTTTTTAAAGATACAGTTACATAATTTGTGTATTTAGACATTTTTCCTTTAAATAATCAGCCAACCCATTGTTAAACAGGCTGCGAATTGGATTGGGCCAATCCAACTCCAACACATTTGAATCATGTTGGCTGTTATATTTTCTTTAATACTTTGATCCTGCAATTTCTTTTTGCCTCATTTTCGAAATTGGCCAACCTTATCGTTGCTGGAAAAATAAATTTTCACCTTTAACATTTGATCTTTTCTTGTTATAAATATATGCACTAACTGTTGTTTGAAGAATCAAGAGGGATCATGACGAAGTTTTCGAGAAAAAAAATTATTTTTGTTGTATTTAATTTGAAATTTGGGACTGTTTAGAAATGGTTTTGAGTTGAGCGAAATTGAATGGTCAATAATATTTCTTGTATAGTTAAACTATATTTAATTTTTTGAATGTATAATATATAGTCCACATATAGTTATGTATTGATAAGTTATATTATATAGTAAATGTATACTTTTTAAAACTTTTGAAAAACCATATTCTACTTTTTATGATTTTTGACTTCTTTTTATGTAAATAAAATTTAATTATATTTATAGTAAACACTATTTTCTTTTATATATATATATATATATATCTGAAAATAACTGTATTTTTTCCATTCGACTCATGGGCTGATCCATACTAAATTCGATCAAGTCTTAAGAGCTAGGCCAAGCTAAAAAGCCTCCATCTTAAATGGATACAATTTTTTTTGGTCAAACGCTTTCACTAAAGGAAAATGTGAGGGGAATCGTTAAGAAAAAATTGTACAACTGAGCAAACATATATCAGTAAATAACATATCACAACTATAGTTGAATAATAGTAATTTCTGAAGACTCTTCATTTTCTAAGTTTTACTTTCTCTCTCCATTATATAAATATCAGAATTTTCTTTTCATTAACATTTGTCTCCTAAAATCGCTCAAGCAAATCATCTATTTCCCAAGTTTTCAATTTCAAATTATTTGCAAACTCTCTCCAAAATCGTGTATCCCCAATTTCAGGTTTCATTTTTTTGGCGATTTTTTATTTTCTGTTTTTACCATTCTTATAACACATATATAGTATCTTTTTTTTATAATCTATGTAGTTGCATAAGATTTCCTCTGTCTAATATTAATTGAATTTATGAAATAATGCACATAAAAATATTTAAAGATAAAACTTACACCATATTTTTCAAAATTATCCTTTGTGAAATCATAAATATATAGTCTAATTTATCTCTTAGAAAATATAAAACTTCAATAAATAAAAAGGCAAATATGGAAAAAAAAATTCAAATATTCTTCTTGAACTTTGAACAATTCAACTATTTTGGACATTGAAAAAACCCTCAAAAATTCAATTAATTTGAGACGAAGGGAGTACAATGTATATGATTTATACTTAGATGCAATTAAAATTTTATTTTGTATCTTTTCAATAACTACACAAAGTCTTACACTTTTAACTGTATGTAAGTATATGATTTTGCTTACATACAGTAAAAAGCTTGCAAAATATATAGTTATACATAATGTTTGTCTTTATATTAGTTCATTTAGTATCTTGTTTGTATAATTCTAATATTTGTATAATACAAATATACAAACTTTTCTTTTTCAGATTCAGTATTCATATATGTTCAAAATAATACAATGGAGCATGTATACATATAAATATAAGTTCATGTATAAACTCTAAATTTTTATACATAACTATAATTTGCATAGTATACAAGTTCTTTAACTTTTTCTTTGTTATGACAACTTATACATACAGGCAGTTGAGTTTGCTGCAAATATACAAAGTAATAATTAATCCCTAATTAGATATGAATATTGATCTGAGCCTTGTCCATACATTTTGGGGCATTTTACACAAATCTCATACTTTTTAGAGTTAATTTCAATTAATATCAGTTTTTGTTAAAATTACCAAAAATTCCTTCTTTTCAATACAAAAATGAAGCCCATGATACATGTCGAAAAGGTAGGAGCATTAAGAGATTTTAATTATGATACATGGAGAAGTAAGGATTGTAATTTATATCAATAACTGTTGCAGTTTTACATCATTTAAGAAATTTTTGTAATATTTTAAAAGAGTGGGAATTTTTGATAATTATGTAAATATATGTTGTATATTTGTGTAATTTGTAGTACATCGTTTTAAAGGATTCAAGAAATTGGACTGAGTTTTCTTTTGGGTCTTCTCATATGGACCAACAAATTTTGCATGGGATCTTTCAGACAATGGACTGGACAACAAATACCTACACCAGCTCATTATAAGGGGCATATTATCGTGGTGTCCAAGTCAACTTACATGCATCTCAATTGATTTTAAATCTTACGATTCTCAATCCTGTTCATTAATCACCAGGCCACACGCTAACATGCTATGATAGTCAGTCAGCCCACATAATTTTCCCTTTTATGGTGTGTCAGCAATTGTAGGGCGTTACACGTACATTGTAGATACTAAAAAAAAAAAGTGAAATTCTTATCATCACAAAAAATAGTTGATCGCTTCCAACCTCAATTTTTTGTTTTTTGTTTTGTTTTTACATTACATCAAATCAACCAATGACATTATACTTCATCAAATCACAAAATGTATATACATTTGCATTAGAATAATAACACTAAACCTACCAAGCGTTTCAATAACACATCTATACGAAGAGAAAATTAACATGAAGAACTCAAGAAAAGAGAAAATGTGATGATTAGAGACCATACCCTTATATTATTAGACTATTGTATATAATTGATCATTACATTTGCTCTTCGTCATCACAATAAGTTATCTTTGACTAAAGACTATAAATGGATTCTCAAACTTCATTGTCAAAGATAACGCAGTTTAATCAAATAACCATTTATTCGAAATATCAAGAGCTTAAAAAAATTACAAGACATATTAAGGGTTTGGTTTTTTCTCTTTTGATTAGAGCTGTATCGATTCACTGATTCCGTTGGTGTATATAAAACAAATTATAATAAATTACAGTTAAAAAATAAAATGAAAAAAATGAACCAAAGATAATACATTTTAATATTAAAATATCATGCTCCAATAATTTTTTTTAATTAAATTTTTAGGCCACCAGGCCCATTTTATTCAACTCCGAATAAACAGCCCAAGTACTTGATCCAAAAGCCCATCTTCCAGTTAAAGTACAAATGACCTACAACATAGGACTTTCTGGATACTACTTGATCGTCCTTTTCTATTCTAGGTTTTTCTCGTTTAAGTAAATCATTGCTACATTTAATATAATCAAACTATAGCCATGATTGATAATTAAGGTTTACAAAGTAATGCTATTTGTGAAATTCCTCAATAAATAAAATAAGATTTGTTAAAATAACAAATATAAGATATGTTATTATGAGTAGTAATATTACATAATATTAATCACGGATTTTAATAATTTAATTACAAGTTATAATAAATATATACATCATACTCAATCCATATCAATAGCGACGGATCCACATGTTTGGGTTCCGGGTGCTCGAGCACCTACTGACCCTGAAAAAATCTTTGTATATCAATATAGAAAATATGAAAAAAAGTATAAGTATAAGGTTAAGTACCCACTGAATAAGAAGTTCTGTCAGTGCAGTTGTTCTTCATGCCTTCTTAAGGTTCAAGATGAGTTGCCAGATACGGGTTCAAATTCCAATAGCAATAGAAAAAAAAATTTCCTTGAATACCCACAATCTAAAAATTTTGAAAGTATATATCTGTTATAACTTGTAATTAAATTATTAAAATTGGTAATTACTAAAGTTATTGGTCCTCAACTTCAGCAGCTACATGAAGGAAAAATGTTAATGGACTTGACCCAAATT
Organism: Solanum medicagineum; assembly: GCA_026153255.1. Lineage (NCBI taxonomy): Eukaryota > Viridiplantae > Streptophyta > Magnoliopsida > Solanales > Solanaceae > Solanum > Solanum medicagineum. Next base: position 28,748,879 of record JAPFFP010000001.1, read on the forward strand.
AAGCCCACTGGAAAATGGGAAAGTTATTGTTGGTGCCCAGTCCAATTTAGGTTCAAAGGACAGACACTTGGATATACATATTGCCGACTATTGTGTCAATGTCAGACTGCTACTGTTAAGTTTGAAGGATACACAGTAATTAATTTGCATTCTACTCATTTTTCAAAAGTTGACCCCTATTTTCCCCCCTCTTCCAGAAAAAATTGTCAAAATACTTTCTCGTCTCAGCATTTTTTCGCTTAGTACGGTGTTTAAAAGAAAAAAAAATTTAAAATTTATATTTTAAATATTTGTATGATTAAAAATTATTTTATTAAGAATAAAAAAAATTAATAGGACAATTGACTAATAATCGTCAAATAGATTGTAAGATGCTTTTCTATATTTACCTACTTATTATTAATCATACCTATATGATTGACTCAAAAGATAGCGTTGATCACGATTCTAAAAAACTAAATAAAAAAGTCAAACCTAACTAACAAAAGACTTTCTGCTGCAGGTGGGACCAATAAATTTGGCTTTGAAACTTTATAATTCATTATTCATTACTCATTTACTCAAAAATATGACAACCCATAGACGGAGTGAATGAGACTCTAGTACAAGTTTTGAATTCGAGTAGAGATCGTTTGATAAAATGTATTAGAAAAATAATATGGCTTAGTACTCTTTTTCTTAGGTTATGTAAAACTAATGCAATCATTAGTTATATGCTACATTGTGTATTAAGAAGTATATTATTAATACAAGAATTCATAGTATTATTGATGCAAAGAGATTTAATACATCCATTAGTATGGTTAAAGACTCAATTATCTCTCAATTTTTTTCATATCTTTTTCAATATATTTGTGAAGGGTATCTTTGTAAATAATATTTTTTTTTTTAAAAAAAAAAGATCATGCATTGCATTCTATTTATAGTACACGAAATCAAATAATGCATTAAAAATAATTTCTACATACTTAAACCAACTATACCTGATACAATCATTAATTATACATTCTATTTAACATTATTCTTATACATCCCTAACAAACAACCATTTAAAAATATTTTCCTTTTTATGAATCTTTAACAAAACAAAAAAAACGCTAATGACTTTCTATTTAAAATTTCATGCCTAAATCTAAATGAGATCAATAATGCCGGAGGAGGCTCCTTTCTATTTTTCTCAAAATTCTATTTTGATGGCTAACACAGGACATAAATTAGATTTAACTGATCAAATACATATATAATATAGTTTGATTAAGTTTTAATTATTAAATCTAAACTTATGTCATGTATCAACTATCAAGATAGAAACTCGAATCTTTCTCCTATAATGTCTCCCTTTTTTCTTACTCCAAGGGTGGGGAAAATAAAAAGAAGAAATACGGAGACCTAAAGCTACAAAAGGGAAATTGAGCAAATCGAAGGTGAAGAAAGGCAAACCGCAAATATCATAAGATAGAATAATCTTGGTAAAAATTGGTTGAACCAACCATTCAAACATGATAGGGACTAGTTACGTAAACACACTAGAATAGATACAGATCCAGCCAGCTAAACCCACTCCTTATTTTCCTCTGCTTTTGGTGAAAAGAACAACTTTTTGTAATTGATTTTGGCAATTACCTTAATGCTTAACTATTTTAGTGAAATACGCAAGTGGCGGGGCAGCGTAAGATACATGAAAACGATTCTTTTTGGCGGCAACGTAAAGCCAATAACCAAATATGTTTGCCCATGTCACTATTGTCGGTTACAAGCGGCCATTTGGTTTTATCTCCATCACAATTTACCACTCCATGTGGTTTGGCACAATCAAGAAAAAAAAAAATACCATCATGTGGTGCAGTGGATGAGATTATTCTTTAATCAAACGTCTCGAGTTTGAATCCTGGAAATGAAAAAAATTCTTGATAGGGAGTGCTTCCCCCAAATGATGAAACCCTACGCGGTATGAATTCGAATATAGTCAAGCTCCAACGTGAACAGCAAACATTGGGTGGAAAACAAAAAAAAATTTAGCATTCATCATGTAATGTTACAATGTCAAACCTACATATAGTACTCTTTGTTAATTTATTGATCAATTAACAAAAACTTGTACTCTTGAAAAGGATATATTCCCTTGCACCTTGGATGCCATTTTTTTACATATAAAACACATTTTTTAAAAACTAAATGTGGTGTTCGAGTCAACCTTTTGAGTACTGTGACTAATTTACTGACAATATCTCAGGTAATTTCGTCCATCAAGGGTAGGACGGATGGAAAGAAATCACTTAGTATTTTTTTTATCTTTACTAAAATTTGAATTTGAAATATCATAATTTTCAACCAATTAATTAACCACTGGGCCACGTCTTGGAGTTATTTAATATTACTCTCCCTATTCCAATTTATATGAAATTAGGTCTTTAAAACTTGTACAACATTTGCGTGTTTAAATTTACATATGTTTGACATAACATGTGTGCTTATTATAATTGTTTCACACTAAAAGTACAGTGTGAAGTGCAAAATTAATTATTTTCAAAGGATAAACTAACAAAAGAATGTGTGAAATAAACTGGACAATGGGAATATTATATATATATAGCTTTATGGTTGCTCGTGAAAACACCTTCCTTGAAACAAAAAGTGAACAAGTATAAATATAATGTTTTGACATATAATTTGATATTTCCATTTTGTTTGTTTTGTCGAAAAAAAACTTAGCTAGTTGATACTTAAAACATAATATTGCAGATAAAATTAAATGGATAAACAAAAAAAAAATGTCCCTCTTTTGTTAGTTTAACTCATCATAGAAAACTTTTACATGACAGAAAAAGCTGTTAATAATTGTGTCAAGTATGACGGCTTTGATTTTTTTAACTTAGAAATAGTAAACTAATAAGGATTATCTGTTGATAATTAAAGAACATGAAGTGACTAATCTCTCTAAAATAATGCAGTATTAGAATCTAACTTTTTTCTTGAATCTTTTCATAAGATCTTTCGGAAATGAACTCTCTATCTCTATGAGATAGTGATAAAATCTGTATACATTTATCTTTTCCAGACCTCGGTGATAAAATTCTGCTGGATATATTGTTATTACTGTAAAACATAACTATCTAATTTATTTACATAAAGATGTGTCTGAGTGAGAGGATCACATGATAAAGAGATGGACGATTGCTGTTTCGTTTTGTTACACATAATAAATAGTCACCTTCCTATGATGTAAGGCAAGTCCAACCAAATGGGACCCTACAACATTTTTTAGATTGAAATTATGACTTTTAGCTCCAAAAAGCTTAGTTTTTTTCTAATGCAAAGTATTCATGAATCTGTTTTACTAAACAGAAGCAAAGCAAAATAAAAAAAAGGATAGAGTACTTGATGAAATTAGGCAAATCAAGAAAAGAAGCATGATCTTTTCTTGATTCTTGGTTGTTAGCTTGAGACTAGAGAAGATAAAGACAAAAAATACAAAAAGAGTAAGCAAGAACATAAGTGTACTAATGAGACGTGATGTATTACTATTAACAGTATTCAGCAGGGAGAATTAATGGAGGGAGAGGAGAGAGAAAAGAAGTAACAAGGACAAATAACATAACAGAGAAAGAAAATAAAGAAGGTCCAGTACACCTACAACTGCCACACTCAGGGGTTCCTTGGAGTAGCAATAAAGACTTCTTCTCTTTGGTGCACTACTACATTTTTATTCACAGAGAAAAAAAAAGAATGTTGGGTTGAATTTATATTTTGCATAAAGGTTGATGATTTCTTTCATGATTTGGATTCAAGAAAATGGGTCATCATGGTTTTAGGATTCTTTTACGTTTTCTCTTTATCATCATCTTCATTCTTGTATCTTTTTGCTGTACAAAGATTTTGGTTAGGTATGTCCCATTAAATGCTGCAAAGTACTTGAATAGTATCCATGGATTTAAAGAGCTACATTATATGGTTAGCAATGGGGATGGAAATGAAAGTCCAATGGGAAAGATCTCTGGAGGAAAGCAAATCTTGATTGTAGAAAAGTTCAGAACTTTGCTTGGACTGAGCAGGTTCAGTTCAAGAAATGGTGATTTTGCATATTTTCCAGAAGCCCCTTCACCTTCTCCATCACCATCAATTGCCCCTGAAGCTCCAGCTCCTTCTCCGGTGCCGCGGGTTCATTGGCATTCTCATCCACATTCTCATCACCATCCCTTTATACCTTCTGCACAGAGGGCAAGGGAGAAAAGAAGAGGAAGTAGTACTAGAGTTTTAACAGCTGTTCTTGTTTCTGCTGGGATTTCAACTGCATTATGTGCAATTGCCCTTTTCTGGGGCTGCAAAAAGTTCAGAAAAGAAAGAAAGAAGTCAACTAGATCAGTGTCGCTGTTCAGCAGTGAAGCAGGAAGTGTATGTAGATCAAGGTATGGTAACTCTCAGAATTCAGTGAAAAAGGTAACTTCTGATCCATGCCCTGACCTCTTTTACCTTGATTCACTAGAAGTTGCACTTGAATCATCAGGACCAATTTGTGTAAATAAAACTTGTGTAACTGAAGAGATCGACTCTAATGAAAACATAGCAAACAGTACATTGAGTGTGAAAGAAGAACCTGAACAGGAAATCAGTGTGTCAATGCCTGATGATGATAATTGTTCAGGTGTTGGAGAAATTGTCTGTGTTTATGAAAGTGCAGATTCAATGAGGTATGATATTGGTGACAAAATAGTTCCTGAGGAAGCTCATTCATCAGATGATGAAGAATTATTCCATTCTGTGTGTAATTCGCGTTCGTCTAGTAATAGACTATCCAATGTTTCAGCTGGTAGTCTTGTAGAGACCTCAGAAATTATGCCTCGAGAGGAATTAAATTCCTTAACTTGTTCTGCACCTTCCTCAACACACTTGTCAACTCCACCCCCACCGCCTCCACCGCCTCCTTTACCTACATTTCCAACCCACTCTCCTTGTAGGCCTACAGCTGCTTCAGTGAAAATGAAGTCTAAATTTTTGAGTCATGCTTCAATGCAAATTGAATCAACCTCCAGAAATTCAGATACTTCTTCGGAAGGTGATTTGTCACAATCATCTCCAAATCAGGCTAAGCCTGCTGGAGGAATTCCACCCCCTCCTCGTCCCCCGCCATTTCCAAGTGGAAGTACTAGTATTTCAAAAGGCCCGCCTCCTCCACCGTCTTTGCCTTCCCAAAACTTGGTATTAGGTAAAGATGGAAGTCCACTTCCAAAATTGAAACCACTTCACTGGGACAAAGTAAGAGCTGCACCAGACCGATCAACTGTTTGGGACAAGCTCAGACCAAACTCGTTCGAGTAAGATTGCTTCTTTTTCTTCTCTTTTTCCTAAGTTAGATATTATTATTCCTCGTTTCTGTTACCAATCAAATCCATTTACAAACTGATGATCGTTGAGCAGATTTGATGAGGAAATGATTGAGTCACTTTTCGGCTACAATCTACACAACTCTATTGATGAAGGGAAAAGCAAAACCCCATCTCCTAGCAAGCATGTTCTTGAGCCTAAAAGACTACAAAACATAAGCATACTTTCCAAAGCTTTGGGTGTGACTGTTGAACAAGTTTGTGAAGCACTAATAAAAGGTAAGCAATTCTAACTTTTTCAGCTCCCTATGCACAATAGTGTGGACTTATTCTGTTTCCTTTATGAAATTATAAGATTTTAAGTGTCATCGCTGCTTCGTAATAGGAAACGGATTGTTTTTGCCACAACTGGAGGCTCTAGCTAAGATGGTGCCTACTAAAGAAGAAGAGGACAAACTCTGTAGTTATAAAGGAGACATCAATGAACTAGGGTCAGCAGAGAAGTTTGTAATGGCATTGCTTAAGGTGCCATTTGCATTCTTGAGAATAGAAGCCATGCTTTATCGCGAGACATTTGATGACGAAGTTCATCTTCTCAAAAAATCTTTCTCAATGCTAGAGGTAACTAGCAAAAAAACACTTTTCATCTGATAAAAATGACTAGAGTTTAACATTTTACTCTGTGTCAGGAGGCCTGCAAGGAACTCAGATCAAGTCGACTGTTCTTAAAATTACTAGAAGCAGTGTTGAAAACTGGAAACAGGATGAACATTGGGACAATAAGAGGAGGAGCCAGAGCATTCAAACTTGATGCCTTACTTAAGCTATCCGACGTTAAAGGGACTGATGGAAAAACCACACTGCTTCATTTTGTCGTTCAAGAAATCGTTCGATCAGAAGGTTTAAAAGTCTCCCAAAGCATTATGGGAAAGATAGACGGGAGACGCAAGATTAAAACTATTGCAGACAGAGAGGAAGACTACAAAAGGATGGGTCTTGATCTTGTTTCTGGTCTAGGCACTGAGCTATGCAACGTCAAGAAAACAGCCACGATGGATTTGGATGTCATAGCAACTTCAGTCTCAAATCTATCAGAACAAATGAACAAGATAAAAGCATTAGTAACAAATGACTTGTCTGAAGTTGAAAACAATGGTAACTTTGTGCACTCAATGACAGCATTCTTGAATTATGCAGAAAGGAACCTAAAGGAATTACAGGAAGACGAGAATCGAGTTCTTTTACGTGTTAGAGAAATCACAGAGTACTTCCATGGGAATGTGAGCAAAGATGAATCTAACCCTCTCAGGATTTTTGTCATTGTGAGAGATTTCTTGAACATGTTAGATCATGTATGCAAAGAGCTTAGAAGCTCAAAAACTCCCAATAGTCCTAACCCTCTATCCCCATTCAGATAGGAATTGTGTGTTAATAGCTTTTTGTTTGTTTCTTTCTTTAAACAATTTTCAACTATTTTGTAAGATATTGTATCAAGAATTGAAAAGCTATTTGCCTCAATAGCTTGTAGTCATGATGAATAACAGTAGTACAAAGTCATTTTTATTCAAGTTTAAGCTAGAATTTGGCGATAGATTTTGGATTGGACTTTAAAAATGTATCCTCAAGTATCTATTTTGCCATGAAATTTGAAAAATCTTCTCTTCAAATATTTTCAAGTCCACACGAGCCACTCTTTGGGAGAAATTTTATGTCCACTCAGAGAACTTCAATTTTTTCCCCAAGTACAATACATGATCAGAAACAACTTCAAGAACTCAAACTTTTGAATTTTCGACTTCGAAATCTATGACTAAACAGTGGCTTAAGGCATTAGATTATGACTTATTTGTTGATTTTACCCAACAGGTTGAACATGAAATGACTATTGGGTCAAAACAGGCAATAAAATGTAACCAAATCAGAAGATATGCATAATCAAAATTTGAGATTCCTCTATGCCAATTGTAGGAAACTGTCTCCAGCAGACAGTAGCCATCATCATGTAACAACTTTACCTTAATAAGGACTTCTGATTTCTGACATGCACTCATAGACTTAGTTGTCAATGCAGAATTTGCTTGCATTTAGAAGAAGAATATTGACTCCATTTCAACATCAATAAAAATAGCTCAGCAGCTTGAAATGGATAACAGAGAAGATCACCATCTTTAGGAGGATTTTTTAAAAAAATTGGAATTAGAACTCCGGATTAAGAATTTAAAAAACGACAAAAAGATATTTTCATTTCGAACAAAATGTCAAAAATAATTCTAATTTATATTCATGATCAAACACATCCTCCAATTTTCGAATCATTTCACTTTGAATAAAATCATAATTTCACCAAATTAAAAACATTTTATTACAATGCTCTCCTAAATTGGATTTGATACGGAATTCGACCCATAACCGATTGAGGCATGTAAAAATTGATATCCAAAACAAATTAAAAAATTTGAGAGTACAGTAAAAGAAATTGGGATTTTATCTGTCTGATGTATTTAAAGAAAACAAAAAAAAGAAAACAAAAAGCACTTTTATATAATTATATTATCCTAGGTGCTCAATAAATCAAGAACATTCGGGGACTTTCATTAACCGAACAGCTACCCACGTGTTTAATTGTAATTGGTTGGTTGATGTGTAGAAGAGTATTGAAGCAACAACAGTGGGAATAATAGTTCAAAATTGAGTGGGAATTCCAAGTTATTTGGAATTTGTTATTTATGTCTAGTTAAAATTAAAATTTATTTCTCCCAGTTAGTTCGTTATAAGAGTAAATTTTCTAGTTCTAATTTAATTAAATTTTATTGGTAATTATTTTAATATACATATTTTTCTTGAAAAAGCATAGCAACTTCTTCTATTGGAGAGAACACTCTAGCTTTCTGTCACCATACTATAAATTCACTCACGACCCTCAACTATAAATAGCCTCAATTAGCATAATATCAAAAGCATTCATCAATCAAGAAAAGAAAAAAAAATTAATGAGAATGAGAAGATCAAAGAATTTCAAAAGCTTAGCATTCTTGATTCTGCTTCTTTTTGTTTCAGGTGATTATCTAATTACTCTTATTTATCTTTTACAAGTCTTCTTGTTTTTTGGCTCCTTTTACTTCTTAATTCTACTTTTGTTGCAAGTGTGTAACTTGTGTTGCTAAACATGCTCAAATTTGTTTTTTTATATATAGTTGAAATTGATAAGAGCGGATTAAAGTTTCACATGTGCTTTATGCCTATATACATCTTGTCTGTTTTCATCTTGTGGGCCTAGTAAAAATAGAAACTTCCCTATGTAAATGAGTTATCTTTTTCTGTCAAGTTATAGTTTTTGTTGAAATCTTGTTCTGGATAGCAGGAATTGTTGGGAAAGTTCGATCCTTTCTGCTTGTGAAGCTAAGACAGGCACTTTAGGACTTAAGGTAATGGTAGAAGTGCAAGAGTTTATAATTCTCCAAAAAGGAGATTTTTTCACTCTACGAAAGAATAGTAGGATTACAAGAATATGTTTACAAAAAATATCGTCACACTAAGGTGGCTTATAAGCTTAAAGGTTGAGACTTCTTAAGCTTTACTATGTCCCAACAGGTCACAATTTTCCTGATTTATTTGTGTGTAGTTAGGTTCTTGATATTTCTAATTGATGTTCTTGTTCTTCGAAGATAAGTTGAATTTTACTACATGATGAGCTGCTGATTTTCCTTTTCTTTTCTTTTTTATGTTCTGGAAGAGTCCTGCATAGGAGTAGCAGTAGCTGCTGAGAAAAATAAGAAACAGAAACTTGGAACAGTGATTGGCATTGATCTAGGGACAACATACTCTTGTGTGGGTGTTTATAAAAGGGAGAATGATGTCGAGATCATAGCGAACGACCAAGGGAACAGAATCACCCCTTCATGGGTTGCATTTACTGATACAGAGAGGTTGATTGGAGAAGCTGCAAAGAATCAAGCAGCTCTTAACCCCGAACGTACTATATATGATGTTAAAAGGCTCATTGGAAGGAAGTAAGTTTATAATCAGCTAAAAGATATTGTTTGTTGTGAAAGTAGTATTGTGGGGCTTGTGTTTCTTTTCTGATTTGATTTTGCTGCTGTTGTTTTGTAGGTTTGATGATCCAGAAGTTCAGAGAATTATCAAGATGTTGCCTTTTAATGTTGTGAACAAAGATGGCAAGCCTTATGTACAAGTAAAGATTAAAGATGGCAACGTTAAAGTGTTTAGCCCAGAGGAAATTAGCGCTATGATCTTGCAGAAAATGAAGGAAACAGCTGAGGCATATTTAGGGAAATCAATTAAGCACGCCGTCATCACCGTTCCAGGTATATTTAATGACAAAAAGAGATCCATAACATGTGGTTTCATACTATTGCTATAGCTAAGTTGTTGTCTCTTTTTGCTAATTGAGTTATGTGGTTCATATGTAGCGTATTTTAATGATGCACAGAGGCAAGCAACCAAGGATGCTGGCACCATAGCAGGACTGAATGTAGTTAGGATAATAAACGAGCCTACCGCAGCTGCTATAGCCTATGGATTGGATAAGAAAGGGAAAGAGCAGAAGATTTTGGTGTATGATCTTGGTGGTGGCACATTTGATGTTAGCATACTTAGCATTGATGATGGTGTCTTTGAGGTCCTAGCAACAAATGGGAACACTCAGTTAGGAGGAGAGGACTTTGATCACAAACTAATGGACTATTTCATCAAGTTGATTAAGAGGAAATATAACAAGGATATAAGTAATGACAAGAAAGCTCTTGGAAAACTTAGAAGAGAATGTGAGAGAGCCAAGAGGGCCTTAAGTAACCAGCACCAAGTTCGGATTGAAATCGAGTCTCTTTTTGATGGTATTGACTTTTCCGAGCCATTAACTAGGGCGAGATTCGAGGAGTTGAACATGGATTTGTTCAAGAAGACAATGGGTCCTGTAAAGAAGGCATTAGAGGATGCAAACTTGAAGAAGACAGATATTGATGAACTCGTGCTCGTTGGTGGGAGCACTCGAATTCCAAAGGTCCAACAACTCTTGAAGGATTTCTTTGATGGGAAAGAACCTAACAAAGGTGTTAATCCTGATGAGGCAGTTGCTTATGGAGCAGCAATACAAGGAGCAATCCTTGGTGGTGAAGGAGGGGAAGAGACCAAAGGTAACTATTTTAAAAAATTTTGATGTTTTACTTTCTTAGTTTGATTAACATGATTTTGACATTCTATTTTAATTTTTTTTTTTCAGATCTTTTGTTGCTTGATGTGACTCCTTTAAGTCTGGGAATTGAGACAGTTGGCGGGGTTATGACAAAGTTAATTCCAAGAAACAGTAGGATACCTGTCAAGAAAACCCAAGTTTTCACCACCTATCAAGACCAACAAACATCTGTAACAATTAAGGTAACAACATTGCTAGAATTTCAGCAATTGTTTGACATCAGACTGAACTATTGTTTGTCATTGTTCTTACACGTCGGACATAGAAATTACATAATTTAGTTTTCATTTGGATATCAGGTATATGAAGGTGAAAGGAGCTTAACAAAGGATTGTCGTGAACTGGGACGTTTCGACTTGTCTGGTATACCCCCTGCTCCTAGGTAAGAGGAACAAAAACCTGATGATTAATATTGGTGAATGAGAAATAGCCACAAGGAAGGGAAATAACTTTTTTCATGAGCATTGAATCTTCTGATTTAAGTTGGTTAATTCATAATAATCTTTTGCAGGGGAGTACCACAAATTGAGGTGACTTTTCAAGTTGATGAGAATGGAATTCTACAAGTAACAGCACAAGACAAAGCAGCAAAGAAGTCGAAATCTATTACCATCACTAGTGACAAGTCGCGTCTAAGCCAAGAAGAAATTGATAGAATGTTGAAGGAGGCGGAGGAGTTTGCTGAGGAAGACAGAAAGGTAAGGGAGAAGGTGGATGCTCGAAACAAGCTTGAAACATATCTTTACAACATGAAGAACACCATCAATGACAAGCTCGCGGAGAAGATTGATTCTGATGACAAAAAGAAGATCGAGAGCGCTCTTAAGGAAACTACAGAGTGGTTGGATGATAATCAAAACGCGGAGAAGGAAGACTATGATGAGAAGATGAAAGAGTTGGAAGATGTATGTAATCCTGTCATAAAGAAGGCCTATGAGAAGAGTGGTGAAAGTTCTGCAAATTCTGGAGATGAAGAAGAGGAGCCTTACGATGAATTGTAGATTATACAGCGAAACACATTACTTTGTTTTTTTGTTTTTTTTTTTTGGGTATTATCACATTTCTTTTTTTTTCTTCATTTTTGTTCGTGAAACTTGGTCATTTAATTTGACATTCTATGTTATTTTCTTTATCTGCAGTTTTTTCCTGGGTTTGTTTGAATCCCACAACTGCTATTTTGAGTTAACTAGCATACCACAGTATTTGTTTACATAATATGACGAGTTACTAGCCTTATTGAGTGGTGCAACTATTGATCTTGATCTTGGTTTCCCAGCAATACAATATAGCAAATTCTTCAGGGTTAAAAAAAAAACAAAAGCTCTTACCTTAATAATTTCATATTACCAAAGCCATTTTATATGAATGATTGATATTTACCAAATATTATTGACCAAACTAGCAAACAAAAACATGGAAACAATATTTTATACAATGCAACTTCTTCGAGCCTATTCCCTTTATAATTTCAGATCCTATTGGCGACCACACTTGGTACAAGACAACATTTATATCGCCATGTGAATTATATGAACTAGAAAACAATAATAGCCAAATGATACGATGCCTAGACCCTTCATGAAGGTCTAAGTGCAAGAAAAACAGCTCAAAGATACTTCAGTAGTAGAACTATTTCACCATTTCATATTTTAACAGGGGAAACAATAAAAAGCATAACCAATATATCAGTGCCATAGACTGTCACATTGGAATAACACAAACTGCAAGTATATCTCAGAAGATTAAGAACACAGTAGGAACAACACAATTTATAATTCTCTAAAGATCAACAAAGATAAAATTGCCTGCTTAGATTAAGTTCTAACAAGAAAATGAAAAGCCAAGTGATTTCAACATCTGATTCCAAAATTGAAACGACCACCAAGACATGGCAGGAACCTAAGAGAAGCTTGAACTAGTAGGTGCACCACCACCAAAACCTCCAGATCCACGGCCAAATCCAGGTCTTCCACCAGAACCCTACAAGTGTAACATGAAATTTTAGGCTTAAATGAAATACCGCAAAGGAATTTCATCAAAGATACTTTGTCATGCATCAGAGGATAGACAACACAGTGTAATGAAAAGTAAAAAACGAATCATGCACCAAGAAGGTAACGAATAAAAAACGCCGGGTATAAAAACAAGGACAGCCTTAAGAACTAAGCATGCTCAACAGCTAATTGTAGCATATGAATTCAGTTAAACCCAACACAAATTTCTTAACAGGTGACTGAGACATCCTTGAAATAGATATGTTACAAGGTTCTCTCACAGCAATACAAAACCCCAAAAAGCAGTACAGAACCAAATAACACCAAGAACACCCTTCTCTGCTTTTTCAGAATTCAGAAACTAAAATTTCTAAGGGCAGCAGCTAATCTGGAGCATTAGATAAGCAAATGGAATATAAACAGGCAGACGAAAAGCAGGCCAACAAACTTGAGTGAATCCAACAATAAAATATGTCCGAAAAATGCACTAACTGATACGAGGCCAATCACAAATGATAACATGTAGTAACACAGTTGATAGAAAAGGCAAAGCCATTTTATATCAGGGTAAAATTTCCACAACTAATTTGAATTTTTAGTAAGAAATGACGAATTTTTGCTAGAATTCTTAAATTTGATTTTGCTGTGTAATTATGACAATAACTAAGTGGAAAATCTAAGACACAAACAATAGTATTCAACCCATTTCCCTTAACAAAAACAGAATACATAAGTAAGCCTCATTCATTCAACAGAAACATAGTCCATTTCTTCAAATAAAGGTTAACAATCCTCATAAATGCAACTGATAGACTAGCTAAAGGAATATAACTTCAAGGTTTAGGATTTAAAAAGAACAGAAGAATTACCCTGAAAGCAGGTTGGTAGTCAGCTGGAGCTCCACCCTTCTCACCTCCAAACTCACCGGGTGGACCTCTAGGTCCAGCACGATACCCATCCCTGTCGCCGAACCTTGGCCTATCACCCTCAAACCTTGGAGGTCCACTGCAAATCCAATTACCGGCATCAGTAATTTTTTCTTGAACAAATACACAGCGAAAATCATTTAAATCTCGCAAAATTTCTTAATTTCAAACTGCTCAATCAAAATGAAAAGTTAAATTACCGGGGACGATCGCCTGGAGGACCACCCATGGGACGACCAAGGGGTTTAGCAGATTTCTTCAGGGTAGCCGGTACAATCTCAGAAGGAAGATTAAGGTAAGTCCTGAGGAACTCAATGCCATCATTTGTAAGGTACCAGTAGTAGTGCATCCAGGCGAATGTCTCGCGAACATACTCCTTAGATTTGAAGCTCTGCATCAGTTTGATCACCTGTAGATTTGGGACATCGATTAACGGATGCTTGGCCAAGTTGTAATCCTTCTTCGCATAGCACACTCCCTCTACGACATCAAAAAATCACATCAGAAAATGGAACTTATGGAATGACGTATAGAAATAAAAACACTGACCTTGGAAGAGGTACTTGGAGATCTCTCTACGGTTCTTCTCTGAGATAATCTGGAAGAAATTGACAAATTCAAATTAGTAATTTCGAGAGAAAACAGAAGTCCTCCGTAGATTCAGATAGAGGAAGAGGAAGTACCATGGCTGCTGGAAGAAGATTGCAGAGTGTTGAGAGAAATCACACTGTTGCCTCCGGCGATTTCAGCAGCAAAGTATCTTTCCTTGAACCCTAGATTGCGAGGTTTTATATATTAGGTTTGGAATCTTAGTGGGCTTTGCTTAGTTCAAGCGGAAGCCCTAAACGGCCCATAGAAGAAGGTGGATTAGGTTGGCCCATCATGCTTGGTGAATACTGAATACAAAACCACGTAAAGGCATTGAGATCCCACCCGTGGGATTTCATTAGGTATGTTGTTGCATATCAAACACAGTATTTATTTTATATATGGATAAACTATCTTTTAATCGACTACCAGATATGATATTACTTATTCATGATTTAATATCTACATAATTTACCTCCATACTAGCTATCAAACACCTATAACAACTTGTTTGGATGTTCGTTGCACTATTTATAATTTATGATATTGTATTGTATTGTATTATATTACCGATTAGTGATTGATATAACGTTTGGATAGCTTATATCTTGTTGCTTATAATCTAAGTCCATCAGTTTTTCACTAAACTTGCATATGATAGTTTTTTGACTGCACAAAAGAACAATGTCCCGTGCCAATAATCCAAAAAAGAAATTTATAATACTACAAAGAAAAATCAGAATATGATATAAAGTTATTATTTTTTTTTAAAAAAAAAAGGAGAGGGGTGGAGCATGGTTATAAATATTAAACAGAAATACGAGAAGGAAATAGATAATTACATAATCACATTAAATTGATTACAAATCACTTAGTTCAAATAAAATTTATTGTTACATCAAAAGAGATAAAATATTATCCAATTTAGCTAATATTGGATTTGATAAAATAAATTCATTGAAAAATAAAAAATAAGATTATTCAGAATTACATAATAACGGGAAAATCATATAATAATTTCAATATTTTCTAATGCATAATCTAACTTTCTCGACCATGAAGATAATTAATCCAATAGCTATAGTCGAATTTTATTATTAATCACTCACCACATCCATCATAGGGCCTCTTATTTGTTCCCTCTCCGAGCTTTGATTGTGTGGGAAAAAAAAAGAACCAAAATAAAAATCAATAATTACTGATTTTATAAAAGACACTACATCTTCCACCTTCTTTTCTCATAACCTTCATCTACTTTTTTCCTTTTGGTGATTTGTCTATTTAAAAATACTTATTTTAATTATATTAATTTATAGAATATTAAAAATTAAAGATATCATGAAATATGTATTCGTCACTTACACATAAAATACTATATCTCATGCTTGCACTTTCTAAAACGCTCCTTGTTCCTATTAAAGAAAAAAAGAGACCAATATTAGTTACCAATTTTCAACTAAATTAGCATATGATAAGTAAATGTCAGCTCAAGTTTCATCCTCTTCTCTTCAACTTGTCTGAATATGGAGTATTTTTTTATATTTTTTATTTTTTGATTTCTCATTCAATAATTGATATGCACATTAAAGTGTGATTATTTTAAATTGTGTTGCATGAGATTCACTTGAGAGAAAGCGCTCTTTGTAAAATATTAGATTACAATAACAATGTAAAAAATGTATTAAGCTTATCAACATTTATAAATTTTTTTTCTCAATTTGAACTTTTTTAACTTAAAAAAAAGTTGAAACAAAAAAAATTGTTAAGGACACTATAAAATATAAAAACAAGAGAGACTCAAATGTATACAATATAATTAGGAAATATTTATCAATGACTAGCCTAACAATACAATTTAGTACTAACGACGTTTCACTTTAAATTTCTCGTTTTGTTTAGTAGTGGAGTATAAATTATTATTTTTAAAATTTTAGAATTTTAAATCAAAAATAAAAAATATATTAAAGTATATTTTGAATCATACTCTTTTAAATATGCCATGCAAAATATTGAAATAATTTTTTCATTAAATAAATAACAAGTAACATTCTTTTGAAGTATTATCAATAACAAAAATAAGATAGATAGAATAACTATTCTTTTAGTTGATGTTATTGGAATTCGCTGGCAACGCACTTGGATAAACATACTTGTAAAATTCATGGAAAAGATGCGATGGTTCAGAAGTAAAATTCACACACAAGGTGTGCACGAGTTACTTGGAATTAGTTATTGGTCAAAATTAAAATCAAATCATTTTAATTAATTTTTGAATTCTTAAAATCAAATCAAACCAATTAAAATATATATCTATCAGTTTGATTGTTAGTTTTCTATTTGGTATGGTTTAGCTATAAACTATACACAAAATTAAAAGCAATGATACATTCAAAAAAGAGATCAAGTGACAATAATTTATTCAAAATGAAAAATAGTTGGAACGAAAACGAAAAATAGTTGAAATGATTAATATTATAGAATTTTCAATCACAAAATTTACTGTGAATAAAATTTCACAATCCACCATTTCAGCCTAGAAGGAAGAAATTATGAAATTTCTAGTCCAACCAAGAGTTGTCATAGACATCCAACCAAGAATTGTCATAGACATTCATATGCATGAAATTAGTAAGATAAATATTCTCATCTTGAGCATTTATGCTTTTATAAGTAGATTAAAAAATAAAATTTGTTGAAAACAAATGTAAAATCTTTAAAATTGTTTTTATAAACAATGTATATTATGTATGTATACCTATAAAATATATGAACGTAATTTGTCTCTACGATTTAGTTATTTCTTCGATTTTCTTCGAACAAACCCAAACCAAAACCAAACATTATCGATTTTAAAAAAAAAATTAAAACCAAATTAAACCAAACCCGAATAAAATTGACTTTGTAATCAATTTGATTCATTTTTTCATATTCGATTGATTTTTATCTAAACCATGACAACCCTATTCACACATAATATGACAATGTATATTGTGTGTATACACACATATATTCCCACATGGTGTGTTTAAATATATAAAAAATACATATACATATAAATATACAAGGATGATACATAGACATAACAAAGTGGGGGTGGGGAGTGGGGGTTGAGGAGAGGAGGCAGGAAAGGGGATAACAATGCGATGCAACTCAACTTGTCTAATGTAACATTACTCTAATTAGAAATAATTTGACTTTAAAATTTTTTTTTTACCCTCAATAAAATGAATTTCAACCAAACAAATTTCTCAAAATGATTTTAAATCACAAATTTCAAAAATTTTACTTTTTCCTTAACTACTATGTCAAGTCAAATGATGACATATAAAATAGAACAGAAAAAGTAATATTATTTTAATGACTGAATGCGACAATACCATAAAATATTAGCACTGATTAATTTGTGAGTTGGTGACTTCACCAACATATAATTAGTAAAAGACACAAAATTCATTTTGTGTTTTTATTTAAGTATGCCTACAAATTATAATTGAACAACTGGTCCAATGGAAGCATATGACTATAAGTGGGGTTTTCTTCTTAATCATGTAGGCAAACTATGTAATTTTTAAGTAACACTGAGTGTACTACTGGTTTAATATTAGTTTTAAGTTTTAGCTCGATTTGTAGAAGATAGTGAAAGGGGCAAAACTAAATTAAAATAAATATTTTTTCAACTGACTTAGCGAACAAGTAGTCAGCCAAGTCCATTTCACACAATAGAGTCGAAATAGCACAAAATTGCGGAATAGTAAAAGAAGTCGGTTCGTCATTGGTCACGCGGTTAAGTTTCCTTACCCATCGATTCTCCTTGATATGCGTGCCCCTCCTCCTACTATATAAGCCTCCACCGAAAGCTAACAAAAAGCATAACCCAATCGACGTTTCTCATAACTTTTCCATCTGTTTTCGTTCAATTTGCGATTCTTGTTCATTTCGAAGTCTCTCTGATTTCTTCTTTTGTCATGGCCGAAACAAACCCTAAGCCTCAACAACCTGAGATGGTAATTCGAATTTCAAATTAAATTTCCATTTTCGATAGATTTCTTGTTTGTATCGATTTTTGATTTGATGATTTTTTAAAAAAATTTGATTTTGTGATGAAGGCTCAGACCAAGGAAGAGAAATTGAAGTATTTGGAATTCTTGCAAGTGGCGATGATCCATGCGGCGCTATATGTGGCGAAGGTGTATGGTTACGCCAAAGAGAATTCTGGTCCGTTGAAGCCTGGTGTTCAGACCGTCGAAGGCACCGTTAAGACCGTGGTTGGCCCTGTTTACGATAAATTGCATGACGTTCCCGTCGAAGTCCTCAAGTTCGTTGACCGCAAGGTACTATTCCTTATGTAATTCACATGGAATTTTATTTAAAGAAATTTTGTATTTCGATTGTATTTCATTGTTTGGAAATTTTGCATTTTTTTCTTTTACAATCGAAACCTTACATTTTCTGGATTGATTAGTTTCGTGGTGTCCCTATGGAGTCTCGGAATTTGTTGATGTCCTTGTGGCAGGATAATATCTTTTGTTCTATAGTGAATCTGCATTTTTGAAATAGAAATTCAAAATTTCTGTGTGTTGAATTGGTCAAATCATCTTTTTTAATGTTATGTGTTGTGATTAGTTTTTCATTTCATGAACTGCAACGAACATTATGTGGGGTATATTTTGGATTAGGAAGACGCTGTGGACTTATTCATTTTCTGGCATGTGCACATGGAGGAACTGAATTAGCATTTATAATTAGGATTGGAATTGGTGCATCAACACTAGTGATGCAATGTTGGTTGTGGTGGTCATCTTCTGTTGTTGGACAGAGTTGGTTAAAACTTGTGATATCTTTTGTTAATCAGTTGCATACATATCGTCATTATGGGATCTCGTGATGGTAGTGCTCTTTGGATTTGGCAAAATGTTGTAAATATAGGACTGTTGGTGTGTGTATAACGCCTGTTTTTTTGGGGGTTCAGGTGGCTAGTATATGTACCTAATGTTGGTCAGCGATAATCATAGAATGATGTATACAAATACATGGCTGCCTTTGTGAAAATAGGGTATTGATTGAAACATGGAGCTAATTAGTCATATCTTTTGAAAAGAGATTGAGGTCAATAGATGGATGTTGGGAAGTAACTTGATCCCCTCCAAACCAAAAGAGGGTTTGCTCGTAGCTATATATCATGCCAGTCTATCCTTCGGTTCGTTGAGACATTCTAGCAGTAGTTTTCTATTACAAACAGAAAATGTCGTGTCAATTTGATGAACCTCTTTGATGATGATGATCAGTTTGCTTACCATTTAGTATATGCTGTTGCTTTGAAGTTTTCACGCCATCTTCACATATGATTGATGTGAATGCGACCATTTTGGCAGGTCGACCAGTCTGTTCGTAGGATTGAGACCCATGTTCCTCCCATGGTCAAGCAAGCTCCTGCAGCTGCTCGCTCTGTTGCAGCTGATGTCAAAAGTGCTGGCGTGATGGGGGCTGCGTCAGGACTTGCTAAAACAGTCTATGCCAAGTATGAGCCCACTGCCAAGGGACTATACACCAAGTACGAGCCAATGGCCGAGCAATATGCTGCTTCAGCTTGGCTCTCTCTTAACAAATTTCCAATTGTTCCTAAAGTCACTCAAGCTGTTGTTCCGACAGCTGCTTACTATTCTGAGAAATACAATGTGATGGTCCAGCAAACAGCAGAGAAGGGATACAAAGTTGCTTCATATCTTCCATTGGTACCTACTGAGAAGATTGCTAAGGTGTTCAGTACTCAGCCTGTGGCTTCCAGCTAGGAAGAAGCTACTGGTTTCCTTTAAGATTCATAAGCAGTAGATTAGTTCTTTGTGAGGGTCTCCATATGATCTGGAGTGCTTTGGAACAGTTTGTATTTGTTGTTTATTGTCTTGTGGATTGTTTACTGTGTGAAGTAAATGTTTATGTTGCCTATTTGGTTTTCATTGTTGCTCGGAAATTCTTTTTTGCCCTTCTGTAGATGTCTCTGATCAACACAAGCCAAATTTTGTATGATCTCCGTTTCTATATTAAAACAATTGGTTCATTCAAGACCTATCAAAGGCTTTTACAAGAAACCATGTAAGACCAGAAGGCAAGGTCGTACATATCTTGATGTTTTCATGGAAACATCATTTGCTAGTGTGTGATCGAACGGCACCAATATCCCATCCTTCATCTTATCTGTTAACCAGGTATGTTACTCGTATAAGGCAATATATTTTGTGGCCAATCATCCTCCAAGGAAGAACTATGTAAAATATTTGTCGGATTAACAAAGACTAATTGTGTCAACTGGGAAGATTGTTCTCCAAGAAGAAGGTTTATCCAGTTTACTTTTGTGCGTAGAACGTCTTTTTAAAATTAGAAATAGTCCAAATTGAGACTAGTAACATTTTTTGTTGCTATATGGCAGAATTGTAAGCGGCGTATTAGGGCAGAGGGCGAATAGGTTAGCAGGGCTAGGTTAATGTATTAACTTTTGATTTAGTAGGTTAGTAGGAGTAGTCTTTATATCTAGTGTTGTAATTATCCGTCTTATATTTTTCATTATTAGCTCTTTTCCTTTTCTTTTCCATATTTTCCCTTCTTTTTCCTTTTCTTTTCCCTTCTTTTCCATATCTAGTATCCTGCTTATGGGATTTGACTTTTGAGATGAGGGTTTTTCGAAAATAGTCTCTCTATCTCTATGAGATAGTGGTAAGATTTGCATATATTCTACACTCTCCAAACCCCAACCGTGGGATTTCACTGGGTATATTGTTATTGTTGTTATATGGCAAGCTTGTGAAATCTCACAACTGCAAAATAAATAAAATTTAGTTATGGCGTTAATATGTTTTGTGGCAATAATTTTTGATGCACCCTATCTATTTGCTCAACTTTTTGGTTATGTCAATACATCTTTATTGAATACACTCTATTCGCAATGCACACAAGAAACATATACCCTCTCTCTCTCTCTCTCTCTCTCTCTCTTAGCACATACGTACAATGTATATTTGTGTACATCACCTGTATTTGAGTGTATCACATATGTACTCTATGAGATACACATGTATCATCCTCAAAAACCACCCTTAACATACCAAAAAACCTTTGTATATTGTTGTATTTGAATGTATCACACTTATATTCTATAAAGTACACTTATATTATCATCCGAGAACCTGCCTGAATGGAGCTGTATCCACCAGCACAAAAAATACTTAAATTTCATCGTAATTGGTAATTTATTGAAACTATATCCTGTGTTTGTTAAATGTAAATTATTAGTTTGACTTAATTAAGTAATTATTCCTTATAATAATGGTAATTAAGAGACATTGGCAACGGTTACAGTAAAATTCCATTGGTAAGGCCATGGGCCCAAGCCCTACGAAATGGACTCCTGACCCGACCTGTTTAAGTCACACTATCCGAATTCTACATCCTCATAGTTGAGACTTCTAGAGCTCAGTCTCTTCCTCTCAAGCTTCCATTGAAAGAGACTAGAAGAATCAAAGTTTATCCGTGGAGAAAATTATGGCCACTTGTTTACGGTTGCCCATGGCGTCCTCAATTCCATGTTCTTCATCTTCATCGATGCGGCTGAAACACCGTAGCTTTAACATGCGCTGTGCAGCCTATAGCAGTAGAAGTTCACAATTTCCGATGCCTCATATAAACCCTAAGGATCCATTTCTAAGGAAGCTTGCCTATGTTGCTGAAAATAATCCAGATGCACTCTTCTCTCGGCCTAAAAATTCCGATACCCCGCCCTTGTTGGACATTTACAACTCCCCTAATCTCATGGCTACTCCTGCTGAGGTATATAGTTTATTTTTTCCATTGGTTCAAATGCTTAATAGTTAGTTCTCTGTCCCAAATCCCAATTTGTTGGCAATATAGTGAAACGGTCTTCTTTGATGTCATTTTTTCAAATATTTTCTGAGTATTTATGTTGACGCAAGTCACTGTTTGAAACTTTGCTACCTTGTCTATTTGAGTGGAGAAGGGTAGATGAGTACTCTGCTCTTTATGTATTAGAGATTATTTCGGAAGAAGCCATTGCAATAGGATGCAGGAGCGAGGATTTTCGGTTTAAAATCTGAAGAAGTGAATATACTAACTAGTTGAAGAGGGTTTTATTCTACCATATATATATAAAGTAATTTTAGTCAGGAGGGTTCGGATGAACCCCTGATTATAGGCCAGCTCTGCCATTGATAGGATGCTAATGTTGTTAGGAGTCTGTTCTGTACTGAATTCATTTGGTGTGCCTTCTTCATTTCGTTTTTAGCTTTGGGATGATTTTGTTCTCCTCCCTTTTAATGTTATTGATTATATGTAAAGCAATTAATCAAGTCTCTCAAGCTTTTATTGCTTGTTTTGTAAAACTATATTCTGATTGGTATTGTTTGGTCTGTGTTTTTGCTATTTGAATTAGGTGGAGAAATCAGAGTCATACAATGTGGACATAGATGATGACCCTCCACCAGACTTGCCCTCTATGTTGCTCCATGGTAGAATAGTTTATATTGGCATGCCGGTATGTAATCTTTTTCATCATCTGATATTTTCCCAGTTACCCTGTGCTTATTAGTGATTTCCGCAATGTGTTGGCATAAGTAGGTATTTGGAAATAAAGTCTTAACATTCAACTTGTTCCGTCTACCATCTTTAGTTTGTTCTTGTGCTTTAATGCCTTGTTGTTGCTCAAACTATATAGACTTTCCCTGGTAGATTCTGCTTCTTCTTCCACCCTTTCACCTCATAGAAATCATGTCCTTACAAAAAAATTATATATATAAATGCTCAAAATACAAAATAATATATATATATATATAAATAAATAAAGTGGAAGGTCATTCAAATTGAAGGGGTTCATAGGGGAATCATCCATGTGCCATATGAGTGCCAGAGAAACCTATCCTTGTGTTGAATGTCTTATACCTGGATGTTCTTCTAGTAGTAAGTTCTAGGATGGTGAGTGAACTAGTTTGTCTCTCTGTGCCCGTGGAATCATATATATACACATAATACCCATATAAAGAGATAGAGAGAGGAAATTAAGATAGAAGGTGTGAGGAAGTATCATGGCCTTAAGGCATTTGTGTTAATGCCAAATAAATCTGTATGACAAAACTAAAGAAAAAAAGCCATCAAAGCGATATGTCAATGATGAAGAAATGCTATACATGAATATTTTAGTAATCTGAGGATTTTTTTAATTTTTTGGGAGAAGGTGAATATGTTAGTAACGAAAAACATAGTTACAACAGGTTTAGATTTAGAGTAAGAAACCTAATCACTAATCTGAATGATTAAATTTAAAATTGTTTTTGAATTTAATTACAAGTTATTTTTGTATCTTCACTTAATTGCATTTCTTTTCATTTTCTTGATATCCAATATTATTTAATTAAATGCATGTTATCGTTAGAAAACATTCAGTTTTTTTCTTACTTGTTCATTTCTTCACTAAAGACACGCTAGTATTTGGCTTTTGTCTGAAACCCCAATTTCTCCACTTTTTTTGCCTTTTACAACTCTGCATGCATCCATCTTTCTTCTGTTTGCTGGCTGCCAACATAAAGAGCCAATTAAGAAGTGTGATCGATGAGAAAGGGCACTTCTTGGTTGTTATCCTTGTGTTGAATGGTGAATGTAATGCTTTTTTGTGTCAAGAAGATTCCTCGAGATTGACAGAAGGGGAGAATTGGCTGGTGCACTCAATGTTGCTGAAGCTGGTAAAATCAGGATGATCTATGGTCTACAATTTTATGGACTGGGATTGTAATGAACGCTGAATTAGTCATTTGACCGATACTATTTGTTATTTGTCTGGAAAATGGATAGCCCATTAGGTGATTCTATAGGGCCACAATTTTCAAGTAGGAATAGCAATTGTGTTTTGAACTTGTCTGAAAAGTAATATGATTGCCCCCTTTCTCGCTAAAGATATACCAATGTCATTTTTACTCCTTGTATCCATTTATTAATTTTTAGTCTTCATTTCTAATATTCAAACGTTTGGACATTGAGCTAGTTGTCTGTAATTTAAGGGCTTAAGGGTTGTTTGGTAGTTGGGTCTCGAGTGGGTTGTGCAAACATTAAATCCTGCATAACTGATGCTATGTTTGGTAGCTAATTAAGAGGTATACTATTCATGTATATAATTAATACTGTGTATGATTTGCTTTTTAGAAACCTACATAACTAGTACACGTATAAGTTGTGAGGGAATTTATGTATTATTTTATGCAGGATAAAAGGTGAAATAACTAATACATATAAATATACTGACTAAATTACTAATACCTACGTAACTCTTACTGGTTACAAAACAACCCCTTGGTGAATTAGACACTGCTTTGAGATGCTTGTATTGGACACTCTCATCCCAATATGCGTAACACAGCTGTTAGATCTTTAAAGAGACTACTTTGTTTCTCCATTGCAACCTTTATGCTTTAGTTGGGCTTCTCTCGTAGGTGCTGTTCCATGTTATTAACAAGGTTCTCATATCCTATCTGAAGGCCCCAGCCCCTTTCCATAAGAAAAGAAAAATGTGAGATGGGTCGGCTACTTTAGAATACTTAGTTTTGTCCCATGCAATTATCCAATTCTCCTTGGATTAATGCAAGATGTGTTTATTTTTCTTGAATAGAAACATAGTTTTGCATTCCCATGACAAGAACAACTGTCTAATCCCACGAGTGGATCGGGGGTGGGTGGAAAGGATAGTGTGTATGCATACCTTCCCTCCTACCTTGTGAAGATAGGGATGTTTATATGACTATTCTTTAAAAAAAAAAAAACCGTAAGGCTGAAGAAAAAGGTCACAAGACCTTACAATTATAATACCAAAATTAAATTTATCCATAGTTAACTTCTTCTCACTTCAAGGATAATTCTAACCTTTGCAGTTGATATGTGCACTATATTTGTCATCATCGGTTCATTGCTGTAAGTTCTGGTGACATGGATGCTAATGATTCTCGGGTTTACATCAGAAACTATGTTAGAAAGTAACATAAACCATGTAAAAGATGATTTATTGTTAATTACTCAAGGCGACATGTCCAAACGTTTTTCATACCATGTCAACGCATGTGTCTTTATTTGTTTACTTGATTAGGAAGTACAAGGGACCATCTTAATTTTGGTGCAAAAATTTTGTAGTAGGCTTAACTAGCTAAGGTTTATGTGCCTTCTGGCTTCTATAGCAGGTGAACTTTTAAAATGGAGAAGTCAAAAGTAAGTTACCAGTTTCAAAAAAATAAAAAATGGAGAAGTCAAAAGTTGTTCATTTTGTTACATGGCTTCATATTACTTTAGTTGGTAAAGAGCTGAACACTCTGATACCTACTTGTTTTATTATTTGGAGTTCCATCTGATGCACTATGGGCCTTTTGGGATATAACATACTGTGCTTTGGAAATAGAATTTTACACACATAAATATGTTTACCCCCAGAATTTCTAGTCTGGTTTGCAACAACTTGTGCGTTGCTATTTATTATTGCAGTTAGTTTAACTTTCCCTTTGCTCTTCATTTCTTCATTAGCACAAAATAAATCAGGATTTTTCTTTTCAGTTGGTTGCAGAAGTCACAGAGCTTGTGGTTGCGCAGTTGTTGTATCTACAGTATATGGATCCCAAAGAGCCAATTTATCTATACATAAATTCTACTGGGACTACCCGTGATGATGGTGAAGCAGTGAGTTTTCATAAAGGGGCATGCTTAGTGCCCAAGTTGTTTATGCTTACTCCTGGCTGCTGAATTACCTTTACCCTGCATTTCCTCATTTTTTTGTCCTCGTTAATTACCTAAAACCACTCCTAAGTCCTACCTGAGCCTTCCTAATTGGTGTGTGCTGTGTAGTGTGACTTCTTGGCCCTCATTAATGATCTTGTTCGTTCTTTTTAATAGAAAAAAATGTAGGTACTTGTATTATTTCTTATAATTCCCTTCAGCCTATATTACTTGTCCACACTATTAAAAGTATATGTTCCAAATTACTTGTCAATTTAAAAATTAAAGATAGAAATTTACTTTTTTCTCATTTTCCCCTTAAAATTTTTTTTGGAAGTGTAAATATTGTAAAGTTTCTATATTGTTAATCGTGGTATTGATGGATAGGGACACATAAGTAGAGTGTACTAAAAAGATTAAAGCGTAAATTAGAAAATATTCCTCTTATTTATTTTATCTCAAGGGGCTAGTAAAGAGAAAAACAGTCAAGTAATATGAGATAGGGGGAGTAGTATTCTTATACAATTATTAGGTTAGTGTGTGGAAGACTTTAAAGTTTAAAAACTAAGACTATAACAACAACAACAACAACAACAACAACAACAAGAACAACGTACCCAATGAAATCTCACAAGTAAATTTGAAGTGATAGAAAAGTCTATGAAGTTATTTAGATGATGATAGAAGATGAAAATATGGGTTTTTGTTAATACATTGAAACCAAAATACATTATTAAATTCAAATGAACTTAAGATAGTACAGGAGTTTGAACTAAATAGTTCCATTTACATCATAGTCAATAGTTAAAATATTGAAGGAGTAAAATGAAATTTTTTCCGTATCTATTGGAAAATTTGGTTATTATGTGATTGCTATTTTATGTATTTTGGAAGTTTTTGTCAATTTACCTTTAGTTTCTTGATGCACCTTGCTTCATGTTTTTTTTTTAGAAAGCAAAGTCTACTTTTTTATGGGTTTAATAAAAATAATTGACACAAAATATTTGGAATTACTTATCTTTTTGTATGGAGAAGTCATTTTTTAACATTTCTTCATCGTTTGTAGAATGTGTTTAATTTTGTTTCCCTATGAAAATGTGCAATGACTTCCAGTAGATTAACTTTAAGAGTGTATAAAATATTTTTAAGAATTATCAATTTAACAACTTTTGGGGGAAAAGGAGGACAAGAACCTTTATTTTGTTTTTAAAAAGTTATTCAATTAGATAAGGGAACGAAGGGGAAGAAAAGGAAAAGAAGTTGCATCTGAATTTTTGTGTTTATATCATGAAGTTATGTATTATTTTCATTGAACCAAGTACGATTCTCATGTAATTTTTTTCCTGGTTCATTTTTTTAATTGAAGAGAAAATGTTTGTTGCCTTGGAAATATATATGACCCGTTATAATATGGAAAGGAAAAGTTATTGACCAATGACATATAATGTTGGAATGAAGATAACATTCAGTGAAGATCCTTTTTTTAATGAAGTGAGATTTCATTAAGGCATCCAGTAGATGCAAAGATACAAAAGGGGAGATCTATCAGCTCAGTCAAGATCTAATTTTTATTAAAATCTCCTTTGTTTTATTAACTAAACATTAATCTTCTAAACATAAAACATATATGAAGAACTAAATTGATTCTTGAAGTTCATTTTAATGAATTTGGATTTTCCTTGAATTTCATATAGAATTTGGGTTAAATCCTTAAACATGAAATAGTGAGTGAAAAATTAGTAGATACCAAAAGAATCCCTTCTATATATAACTAATGATCACATGCTCACAAGTTCATAAGTAAACATACCAAAAAGTTTTTCAGTTTGTGATTTACGTCAAGTTGTAATCATCATACTTTTAATCATATCAGTTTAAAGAATATCGAATCACTTTTATTCATGTGGTATTTATATATTTTTTTTTGGGTCAAACTTGCTTTTTCATAAGTAACTTCTTATTTCAAATTATCCCATACAACTAAAGAACTTCAGTTATTACAATTGCTATTTATATGTATCATAAAAAAATGTGAGACAAATTATACCTCTTTCATTTAAATTATCATTTTTATAATTTTGAGTTTGGGCCTTGACTTAGCACGGGCCTCTTGTAACTTGTGTGTATATATTTTTGCCTGTATGCGCGTGTGTGAATAAATTGTGGGGATTGGTGCTATATAATGAAGTAATACCAATATGTGTTTTTCTTTAATTATCTTCGAAAGTGGTTGTTTCTGATTTTCTATTTGATCCTTGATATAGTGAAGTGGTGTTAAAAGTGTCCAACTTTGAGCTTCTAAAAGTGTTATGCTCTAGCTTGCTTCTGAATACTTGATTGATGACGTTTAATGATAGTTTACATGGTCATGATGATTGGCTCATGGTTTTCAAATTCTTAGGTCAATGGTCTACAATTGAAGGAAACACCTTTGTAAGATGATGAACTATGACATGCCACAATTGTGTAAACTACTCCCTGTTAAGAGTTCTTATTATAAAAGATTCTTACCACGAGGACTAAGGTTTTGGCTCACAGCTTTCTGCTCACACAATCTATGTTGTCGTTTTGTTGATCAAGAATCTTGACTTCTAATTTACTGTAATATAAAATGAAAACGAGCAGGGAGTGCCCTTCATTTTAAACACGAGGAAATAGATTGGTCTAAGGCATGAGAATGCAGCAAGTTTCTTGGTCCACAATTATGAACTCTTATTATTAATAGAAAAATAAATATGGGACAATTCTCTGTGCTTGATTGATGTTTGGTGTTGGGGTTGGTGTTATGCTCAAATTAACTGAACTTGGGATATTTATCAATGTAGGTTGGTATGGAATCAGAAGGTTTTGCAATTTATGATTCCTTGATGCAACTAGAAAACGAGGTAAGCTTGCCAACTGAAATAGTTCGTGCTGTAAAGTGTTCCATTTTAATCTAGCATGAGACTGTAGAATTTTTTCTTATCTAGGCCTTCTTTTCCTTAGTCAAATTTACTGGATTAGAACAAGGCAACATTGGTTTTTTGAGTTATGATTTTATTTAAAGATAAGTCAGTTTGCCTTCTTTCTGTGTGATTATATTGAATCTGCCTGAGAGTTGTCTTTGTTCAAAGTCGGATGCAGTTTTGTGTCAAACTTAATTGGGACAATCTATGATTAGTTGTTTTCTTAATCTCTATGCGTTCAGAGCAAGTAGAAATTTAAACTTCATGTTTACCTCGGAAAACATTTTTCAGCCTGTTCCATTTACGATTTTGTTAGCACTCTCAGGTTGTTAATTACCTGTGCAGATACACACCGTAGGAGTTGGTGCTGCTATAGGTCAGGCATGTCTCTTGCTTGCAGCTGGTACTAAGGGCAAAAGGTTTATGATGCCACATGCGAAAGGTGTCAAGTTTTCTAGTTTGTAGTTCCAAATTTGGCAGCATGGATTTTCTTTCATTTTCAATTTTTTAAAATGATTCGTGATGTCCTACTCCAGCCATGATTCAACAGCCTCGTGCACCATCAGCTGGATTAATGCAGGCCAGCGATGTTGCAATCCGGGCGAGGGAGGTTAGTGTGATATCTTCTTTAGTTATCTTCCATCTGATCTGTGAAACAGATGTGTCTTCATGGTTGTGACTCGTAAAGCTTTAGGGTATGATGTTTGTTGATGAAACCTTTGATTAATGAACTTTTTGTTTGTATTTGCTGTTAAGATTCTGATCGCCCTTCTATTTAACGGAACTAAGAAACCTTCTTTCTAGGTTTTATCACTGGGATTTTTTGTTTTCATTCTCAAAAAGGGTAGTACTGTGGGACCCCTCCATGCCATTACATTCTATTAATGGAATGGTTAAGCGACTAGGATGTCATAGAGAAAGAAGAACTGTTGCCAGGTTCACTCTCAAATAACATTTTTGTTTACCTTAAAGATATTAAGAAAATATGAGGTTTTGTTCAACTGAGTTAATTTGATCCTTGACCAATTGGTCTATCTGTTAATTCCATTGGGTAAGTTGCCTTAATATAAAAAATTGTTTGGGCTCTGTTTCTTTTCCTTAAGTTCTAATTAAATATTCTCATGAAAACATTATAGTAAATGAGGGTCTTTTAGTAAATATATCCTTAAAGTTGACACCTTTAAGTTTTGAGGAGAGGTCTGTTTAGTTTCCTAGGCCAGGTTGGAGGTGTGAGTAATTGGTCCTAAGATTTATTCTCATTGTGTCAATTTAATTTTTTCAGGTTGATAAAAGTTCTGACATCAAGAATTCCAGATTCCTTAGTATTTAGCAGTAACTATACATTTCCAGCCAACGGATTCTGAAAGAAAGTTCATGATAATTCATAACAGTATATATGGAAACTTTCATGGTCTTAGTTCTTGCATGAAGATTCCAAGTTAAAGGAATGCGGGGGGGGGGGGGGGGGTCAATTGAGTCCTCTTTGCTGAAAAATTGTATCACGAAAAAGGGGAAAAGATAGTTTTTTGGGGGTATATATGAATTGTTGAATCCTTTTAATTTGAAGGGAAGGTTGAAATGTAGTGGCGGAGAGAGAAGAATTTGCTTTTAATCATTGGTCAAATACTCAAATTCTATTTGCGGCACTCTATTTTTTTTTTTTTAAAAAATCCTTTAATGAATTTCTAGCTTCACCTCTGCTTGCATGTATATATATTTTGTTTGTGTGTGCACAAACACGGACAAATACATGCAAAGTTTGTGACTTACATGTTCTAAACATAAAGAACATATTGATTGTAAAGTAGGTAATCATACATTGTTACAAAGTAAACGACATACTAGTAAGTTGTTAAGTGTATTTTAGTCAATTGTGGCTTATTCAGAACTCTATATCTTGTTCAGTGTACCGACATGATGGTTTATGTTCTCAAATAATCCATTTAAAACTGAACTCTCTCGGGATGAACTCATCACAAGTTGTCTTAGTTAGGCATCAGCTCATTGTGAACCTGAATATATTCCAATGGGGATTGATGAGTTGGCTATTCTCTTTTGCAGGTACTCATAAACCGAGACACCCTTGTCAAGCTTTTGGCCGAACATACTGAAAATGTAAGTAGTGAATGTTTCTTGCTTGTTGTCCATTTGTAAATCAGACAGAAGTAATAATAGCATCTGCTGTGGTATCTTACTAGTCGGAAGAGGTGGTTGCCAATGCTATGAGAAGACCATATTACATGGATGCTACCAAAGCTAGAGAGTTTGGTGTTATTGATAAGGTAAATAACTTTCATTATTATGCCAACTGTGCCATGTCTTAACTGTCTTCTGAAGTGGTTGGAGGTGCTAAAGGTTTATCAGGTGGCTTTTCTAACTAATGCTAGTTATTTTGTTTCAGATTCTTTGGCCTGACCAGGAGGATGCGAAGATTATAGCAGATGTTGCTGATGCTCTTTAGGTTCTTCCAACATATAATCTGATAGTATTCTCTTCTTTCCCTATTTGTCTTTTCAGTTGGTAAATGTGGGTAATATGACACACCAAACAAAAACTAAAGTTAGGTTTATATATGAACTAAGATCTAGGGGTAGTGCTTTCTCACAATGTTTGGGCCCTTATTGCTCTCCACAATCCAACCGTCCAGTCTTGGGTGTGAGTTCAGTGTGAGGAGTCCTACCTTGGTTGATGGTATGATTATAGTCTCTCTGTGGTTTTTAGGCAATTTTCTCCTTTTGATTTAGCTTTTGGATTGAGTGAATCCATGATCAAGATTGCTTCATGTAGTATCAGAGCGTCTATGAGCTCAGTAAAAGCTTAAGCAATACGGTGGGCAGGTGCCTGGCCGATGTTTCATCTTTTTATTCTTCTTTTCGGAATTTGGCACTGTCTCTTTTTTGCAAGCCGACCTTCCTCTCTTGCTATTGGCACCTTTGATCTCTTCAACTAATGTTCTACAGCTTATCTTTTATCACGTGGTATAAGAGCCTCTACGACCTGAGTAGGCTCTTGAGAAATTTTGCCTGCCAACAGAGCCTGGGCTTATGCATCACACCAGGCTAATGATTTTCTTGTCTTTTTTCTTTCGGTGTTTGGCCTGTCGCTTCTTGGTTACCTTCCTCCCTCTGCTCTTGGCACCCGCTCATCTGTCCAACAACTGTTTAGCCATTGTCTCTCTGAACAGAGACTGGCGTTGTCCATTGCATGACAACCATTGCTACTGTAACTAATCTCTACTGCAGCTGACACCCTCCTCTTTAACTTTGTATTTTCTTGTCATTATTTCATTAATTCAAATTATGTTATTAGTGTTGAAGAAATTTTGCAAACCATACCTCTTTCTATTGACTTTTCCTGTCTTTTCCTTTTGACGATTGTGCAGTATCCTAATGAAAGTTTGGTGGTGGCAACCTGTTAGGTTTTCAAAACAAGCAAACTCAAGTTGTTTTCCACTTTGAGTTTGAAAGTGTGTGTTGAATGTCATGCCAAAATTTGTGTTTAGATATTGTGAACTTAAATAAGCAACATATGGTAAATATGGAGCTTCACTTGCACATTGTTAATACACTAATTCAAATATGTATTTTTTTGTCACTTTCTTCACAATCCGAATATTGTCACTCATAAAGGTGATCCCTTTCCATTTGCCTAAGACGTGGTGGGTAAGGTTATGTGGTGCTTGTGCTTGTGGAATAGTCGAGGTGTGCACAACTAGACCCCACACTATTTAAAAATGGTTAACAAGAATGCTATTCCTCCATCTTGTTTTCCCTAGTTACATGAGGGTTGATTGAATCATTTAGTTTTTCACTTTTCAAGCTTATAGGATTTCTTGGTGTGTTAAGTATCATACGCTGCGTTCAGTAGCGAATATGTTAGTTTTAGAGACTTTATGATCCATATTAAGCTATTCATTGGCAGGTTCATTTCAAACGTGAAGAGGACTGAAACTCTGGTTCATTTCACAAGAAAAGAGTGTCCTTGAAATGGACCTTCTTGCTATAGCTCTCCAGGATTATACAATATCAGGAAGAGATACTACATAGCAGCCAAGAATAGGGCTTTTGCTTTTGGATAAAAGGCATTGTGCACCAATGGTTGTAGTTTTCTGAATTTGTGAGTGAATTACACATTATTAGCTCATGGGTCTGATAAATTTTATCCACGTTCTTATTTCCTATTTTTTCTTGAATTTATGCTCTAAATTTGTGTTATAGCAAAATTTTAAATTTATTCCTCCATGCTATAAATATTTGTTTTCCACAATTAAGTCAATGAGTAATTCAACTTCTCTGCTCGTATCATTATCAACATACCCAGTGGAATTTCTCTACCGTAAACTAAATATTTTCTTCTTTTAAGTCGTGATTATTAAGTTATATACTGTAATTGATAATTGGTGTGAATATTTTTCAAAAATCAACAAATTTCATTGTTATTTTAATATTTTTTTCTTATTTTTTTATTTATTTAATATTTTTTTAATCATTTACCCTATCTTTATCACATATCGCTCAATTATTTAAATAATATAATTTATTCAGTCATTATTTACAAAACAATGCATAGTAACCATCCAAACTAGTGTTAGTGAAAAGGTAAAAGTAAACATGATTTTAGTTTTCTGTTTAATAAGGAACAGTGACCTCCTTTTAGTCCCACTGAGGTAAACAGTTGACAATAGGGGTTATTTATCTGCGTGAAAATGGTTATTTTAAATTAAAATTATGTCAAATATATTTAAAATATTTTTTAATTTTATAATTTTTAATATACTGTATGAAAATTAAAATTAAAATTAAAATATAATTTTCTTAAAATGGAGTAATATTTTTTAATTTTATAACTTTTAATATACTGTGTGAAAATTAAAATTAAAATATAATTTTCTTAAAATGGAGTAATATTTTTTAATTTTATAACTTTTAATATACTGTATGAAAATTAAAATTAAAATATAATTTTCTTAAAATGGAGTAATGGACTAAAAAAATAATCGTTCTTTTTGACGCGAGGCAGTATAGCGTTTTGTAATCATCGAAGCTCCATCTATATATTGAGTACTGGGTACTCCAATGCATTTCTTTACGGAAGCTCGCGTTGAAAGCCAATGGGGTTAGTAGGATAAACCCAATTTCCCGAGGGAGAAGAAATAAAGATGAGCCGGCCATTCTTCTCTTTCAAATTCGCCTTCTTCTTCTCCCTTTCTCTCGCCGCTTCATACACTGTCACTTCCACACCAGCATTGTACTCCTTTCGCAAGCTCAATCTACGTTCCTCTGCCTCCCCGCCGGCACCCAAGGCCTCAGCCGCTGATTTGCTCGCTCTGTTGGGACCGCCTCAACAAGCCTCAGCTGTCAACTCTCAAGAGGCGCGCCAGCTACGTTCCTGCTTCAAATTCCTCGTTCCTTTTTTGCCGAGTTCTCAGACTCCGAATAGACGCTCCTTGAGTTCGAAATTGAGTAATGAGCGGAGGAGTAGAAGCGAAGAGAATGAGCTGATTTGGTGGCCGCCGGCGCCGGTGTTGGAGCTTGCACGGCTCGCTGTGGACTCTGGTGGTGATACTGCGTCGATTCAAAGGACTCTTGATCCAACAATCATCCCTGTGAGTTTTCAAATCTTTCTATTTGTAAATCAGATAAGGCATTTGTTCATTTGTTTCATTGCAAAAGCATAGCCAATTATTTAATCTCATTCATGATTTTGTGATCAAGATTTCCTCGAGGATAATCTATTATGGGCATCTGATCTGATGAATATATAGGGTGAACATGTAAAATTGCTCTTGGA
Organism: Solanum medicagineum; assembly: GCA_026153255.1. Classification (NCBI taxonomy): domain Eukaryota; kingdom Viridiplantae; phylum Streptophyta; class Magnoliopsida; order Solanales; family Solanaceae; genus Solanum; species Solanum medicagineum. The sequence continues at coordinate 28,783,403 of JAPFFP010000001.1, forward strand.
AGCTAGTAGTGTAATTATTGTTTCACTACTAGAGAAAACGTAAAAGGAGAACAAGGAAAAATAATCTGATATATTAAAACTAAGCATGCTGTTATCTCGTTGTTGTTTCAAATTGCTAGTAACCAATGTGTAACACATCATTGGATTTTTCTTTTACCTGTTAATAGCATTGGCATGTTTTGGGATTTTATTAGCTCGTCAGCTTTAGCTTAGGCTACTTGTACTAGTGCTGAAATGCTTTTTTTCCGTCTGTACTAGAGCCAACTGGTCACATCTTTTGTAATTCGGCATCTTCCTGATGCACGTTCAAATGATAATCTTTAACCTTAAAAAACACATCATTTCACTAAGCTTGAACGGTCTTGAAAGGTGTTAGTATAGTGATTTTTTAAGTAAATAAAACAGGTTATAGAAGAGCCAGGTACAATGGCAAAACTTAATATAGAATAAACAGATAACTGAGAAGTGAGGCTTCCAGGAAACTTGATTCTGAGGAAGACAACAGATAACTGCAAAATTTCAAAGAAGTTGATATAGGGATGGGGACGGGGGTTTGGGGGGGGGGTAAGGACTAAAAATTTAGCAGGGTAGGGTGGGTAAGGGACCTAATCTGACAAATTTGGTAATTGAGAATTGGGATGAGAACATAAACTTTCAAGGAGGTGCATTTTTGGGGTTCTTTAATGCCTTAGTCGTTGCTTGCAAAGAGAGTTGATCACCATTCACATATTAGTATAGCTGGAATTTTAGTTGGTGCTCTCTTTGTACGTATCATTAAGATGCAGTACTCAAACTATCTTACTGATAACTTGTATTAAAAACGAATCTCAAAGGGGAACAGAGAGACGCTTAGCTTGTATGTCAATCAAAAACTTTTAAGATAGGCTGTATTCATAGGATACAAATAACTGCCTGATCCGGAGGTAAAGGATGGGTAACTGCAAAAATTCAAAAGTAGATGCAATAAATGGAAAGGAAAAGCTAAGGTTGTTTGGTGTAGGCTAAAGAATGTGTATGACGTGCACAAGATGATAGATTTTCATTAGCTCATTCAAGGAAAAACTTTTGTATAGAAGAGGCCCTTTCTTTTGTTCTTTGTAAAAGGCACAACCTACTTTTGTATATGACAGGCACCACCTTAGTGCTGGAAGAATATTATATTGGTCCTTACTAATCGAATAAAATGGAAAAATTAAGGTCGTGCATTATTTGCCTCTTGCAACAATAACTGGCACCACCTTAGTGCTGGAAGAATATTATATTGGTCCTTGCTAATCGAAATAAAATGAAAAATTAAGGTCGTGCATTATTTGCCTCTTGCAACACTAACTCAGGGCTACATACCTATTATAATTCTATAAAGAATTGAAAAACAAATAGCTCTATTTTTTATCCTCTTTGTTCTAAAAGCATATGATCAAAGTTTCTAAACAGATAAATGATAAATGCACAAGGATATGTACATTTTTGGCTTTTTGTAATGCCTCAGCACGATAAAGAGTGCTGATCATCAATCATATACTAACTTTGGATGGAATTTTAATTGGTGAACTCTTTGTACAATATTGTTGAATGCAATATTTGAAGTACTCAAGTACCTTACCTATAACTTGTGTAAAGGAATGAATTTCAGAGGGAAAAAAGGAGATAGTTTTTGCTTGTGATGTCCATCTAAAAACTTAGTAGTAGTTTTAGCTTGTCATATCCATCTGAAAACTTAATAGGTGGCCCTTACTAATAGGGTCTCTTAAGTCACTAGAAATTTATTGAAGTGTTTCCTCTTTCAATTGTCTTCCTCAGCTATTTTGACAGTACATGCATCCGCTTCAATGTGCAGGTTCCTGACATTGAAGGGTCAAAGGAAGACCGATGTGAACTTACCAGAACTCCTTATGGGAGAATTTTTATAAATGAGGTAAGCATTGAAATGGCACTTCTACATCCTCTTGAAATGAGGATTTCTGATTTCCAGTTAATGATGAGTTCAATTGTTGTTTTGTAGGATATAAATTCATACCTCGGATTTTTATTTGAAATGATTGTTGCTCGGGGATCCAGTGTAGGGCTGAACGTATCATTGTCGCGTTTTGATTTCTTTCATGGTCATGTCTTTCTTGCCAGAGATTCTGGAAGGCTTGGGATTCTGTAAGTTAACGTGAACTCTTCACCGTCTTGTGCACACACACCACAAATGGTGCTTCTGTTGCTCAAGTGTTCCACAAATGTCATGCCCTAAGCACTCCTCATTGTGAATGACCAAGCAAATACAATCAGATTTGCATTTAATTACTTGGCTAATTGGATATTTGGAAGGATATGTTTTCTTTCAAGTGTTCTTTTTACTTCCTCCGTTGGCACAAAATAAAGTGAACTAGGATAAGTGAAAACTGGAGAAGAAAACCATTTACCTATTGGAAAAATATGATGGATGCTCATCTAGCTTGATTTGGTTGCATGTCTATAGCCCGAACTCTTCAATCCTTCTAAATAGTGGCAGGAAGATGATAAACACAGATGTAGCAGAGCCGTAACATTTCTGCTACAAGAAAGATAAAAAGGCAAGCTAATCAGGTCTTTGTGAGTTTTATGTGTTATCGTAAATTCAACCATAATTGTTGTATTTTCTTGAATATCTTTATCTTGTGTTATGTATCCTATTCCATTGTCTGGAGCTTAAAGGACAAAAAGCATGTCACATCTAATTCAACTTTAATTGCCTACTTGTTCAAGACTTGAAGCTGTAATATGCTTATTCTGCTGTGCACTATAGTTCAACTATAAATTTTCAATGTCTATTGCTTAATCTTCCAGTTCTAGACATAGCTATCATCTAGCAATAGTGCTTTCAGTAAGCTAATGGTTTAACAAGATGGATAAAATCCACAATTAAAGTGAATATTGTTGATCAGATCAACGAGAGTGTGCATTAATAAACTCAAATGAGTTTCTTCTTTGTTGAAATAAATTATGCTATGCAGTTGATCACTGACTACATATTCTCAAAGGAATTGTATCTTTTGCTGCTCTCTGCAGTTTCTGTTTTCTGTAAAAGACTGAGTTCGGGGTTTCTTGGTTTATGATTTGGTTTTCTTTGTGGGTTTGGTGTTGTAGTAGCTAGCATTATGAGTGAACTGAAGTTCTACCTGGAGATGTGCACTAGGTTTCGGATCACTACTTTCTCTCAATTGAGAACCGGATTGGTAAGATAAGAATCTTTTAGTGTTTAGTTGTAGAATTAAAATTCTCAATCATCCAGTTTGCTTAAGGAGTTAGACTTAGTAATTTATGGTATTGAGGAACTTCACTTATTTTTAGAAGCCTAGTTTGGCTCTACGGGAAGTCCATATACACAAGATTATGTGGTTGAGGTAGGTAAATTCTATCCACTGTGTTAACATCTTCTAGTCTATATGAAAAATCCATAAAGAGAGACATCCATGATTCAGAGTATGAGTATTTTCGCTTATGCTCTAGAAAACATCTTTGGTTTCTATTCTTGCGTATCCATCACCAAATGCAAGCAAGGACCGTATTCCAGATTCTTCTACTCCTGTAATCCTAATTCAAAACACATGGCTTCTTGTTTGTTAGCTGGTCTGAGGCAGCTCTTAAAAGAGATACTCAGTGTTTAATTAAATATGATAAGAGATCCTCTTGTTTGTTATCTTAGTAAGGAGTAGAGAAGGTGACAAATTCCATTAATCCTGTAATCCAAAATACAAGATTACCAATTATCTCATTTCAATTTGAACCTTCCTCCAACCAGTCATACCCATGGAAAAGGTGTCTTTTTTGCTTCTCTATACTGTCAACCGGAAGATGGACGTGGATGTTTCTTCAATCTTTGCTTCGTCGTCACGAACTAAGTTTTTTTCTTTTCTATATTTATTTCTGTTTCTGCTAATATTTTTCATTTTCTTTCTGTGTGATGATTCATCATAAATTGATTAGTTTTACACTGGTTGTGAGCCTGCTGCAACTCTACGCCTTTATCCGAGACAGGGGTGGCAATAGAAGGAACTTGTAAAGATTTACGATCTCTTATGATCCATGTAAACATAGCAAAATAGTAGGCCGCAATGAAATAAAAAGACCTATATAGACGATACCAATTAGTTCAGAATATGCTAATCATGTTAACATGTTTACTTTAGGTTTTATGTTTTCTTGGAGTCTTTGGTCTTGTCTGAGATTTGTATATCTATAAGAACTTCTTGTGCTTTCTATTTTTGTTCGTTATTTTGTATTTTATTGGTTCAAAATAAGCTTAGATGGGTGATATGATCGATGAGGATTCATATAGTGATCCCAACTTGCTTGTGATTTAGGCGCAATTGTTCTTTGTTGTTGTCTTGTGGGTTTGAGATGCTCGTGAGGTTAAAAGGTGCAAACACTTTCCAGGTTCCATGCTAAGGAGTATCCAGCATATGATAAGGAAGTCTTTCCTTGCAACATGGGCTACTGCCAAATAGGTTGGTCTGCATCTTAACCACTTCCTCTGAGATCTTTATTTACCATCAGTAGTCTTCAATCCACAGTGCTTCTAATGTTGCAATATTTTTGGTATTATGAATGCTAAAAGGACAAGATGAAAAAATGCCCTTGACATTTTCTTTAGGTCTAAACAACCCTTTTTAACACTGCAATGACATGACAATGATGAGTCATTTAATGAAACAAATGGCTTCATCTTATTGGTCCACATAAATAACTCAATCTAACTTGTCAAAATAAAAGACCAAAGCTCTCCCTGACCCTGTAACCAGTTTTTAAAATTTACCTAACCTATTTTCACCCAAAGTTCCCTTTATCGATTCTCTAAATCAGAAGGAAATTCAAAGGTGATTTTTGTCAAACAGGAGCAAACCAGGGCTGGATATCTCTTACTGTTAGGGAATACCAGGCGATAACGGAAGCGTGATATCGAAAAGTATGAATAAATCGGGCAAGATAAATAAAAATGGAGACACAGATTTAACGTGGTTCACCCAATAAATAGGCT